>JAOUZG010047196.1:1427355-1448762 GCA_026289955.1 Argiope argentata
TATATATATATATATATATATATATATATATATATATAACAATGATCAGCTCAAAATTCGTATTTAATACGAATTGGAACGGATAAAAAAATCAATCCAGATTTTGCCGAATGGGGCCGAAAAGTTCCACAAAATCCATTTCTCACTTTGAAAGAAGATAATGTATCTAAGTATTATGGGAAAACTGTCCCTTACTAGTCATACCAAAAGAGGAAAACAAGCAAGACTGCTTCTCAGTTCAAAAGAGTCGTCACTGATGTTGGACTTGATCTCACAACATGCGAGGGCTTCAAGACAAATTTCAGTTGCTTAGCAACATTCCCCCTCCCCCCATCCCAAGCCTCTTGCTTTTGTTGCTTTGAATGCTCCTGAGGTGCCTTTTAGATTTCCTTTGGAACTAACATATTTCCAAATATAGAATTGTTAAAATATTGCCTGCAAGTCTATGCGACTTACAGTACGATTTGAAACAAGTTATGGGATACGATAATCATGAAAACCGCACAAAAAATCAATAAATGTATATAAACGTCAAACAGAAAACAAGAAGCGACCAAAGAAAAATGGTGAAGTTGTCAAATCACCCCTTTTGGAAAGGTTAAAAAGTTTAGATTTTTTTGGGTAGGATCAACAATAAAAAATAAATAATGATTATAAAATGCGCATTGTCTAAAATAATTATCTACAACAAAGAACAACCAAACGTATTCCCTACTAGTTAGAGGATCTTACTTCGAAGGACTTGTTAATTACACTCACTTCCAAAAGTTAAGCACGAAGAGGAAAATGTTAATTTACGGAAGCCAATTGAAGAGGATGCAATTCACTGCAAAGGTAGATGTAAGAATGCAAATATGTTAAGTAAAATATTGAAGCAGGACAGTCGATCAAAGATGTTGCTCTTTTCTTCGGTGTTCATCATTCTGCAATTTCACGTTTATGGACACAATTCCAAACCACACAGACAGTTCTCTGAAGGCCCGTAGTCGGTCGCCCAAGAGTTACAACCCCGCGAAAGATCGATATATTGCTATTGTAGCTAAGTAGAATCGCAGAGCGACCAACACACGAATAACATCTATGATTACAGCGTCCATTGGTAAGGCGATATCTGTAGCTACTGTACGCCAAAGATTACATAGGAGTATACTGTACGCCAGGGTATCTCGAGTTTGTGTTCCTCTATCCGTCCAATCTAGAGGGGCACGATTAAAGTGGTGCCGGGAACATGCCAATTGGACTGTGTCAGACTAGGGCAATGTCATGTTTACTGGTGAGTCAAGATTTGCTCTGCAGCCAGATGACAAGCGTATAAGGATATGGCGTGAACAAGAACCACGCAATCAGCCCCAAAACATCACCGAACATCACGCATTCAGAGGCGGAAGCATTATGGTGTGGGCAGGGATTTCATTAGGACACTGCAATGACCAGCATATCTTTAAACGGGGTTCTGTGACGGTTGTCCGGTATCGAGATGAAGTCCTAGAACCCATTGTGAGATTGTACGCTGCAGTACAATCTCACGTTGGCCCTACTTTTGTTTCAATGGACGATAACTCACGTCCCCATAGAGCTCACATCGTCGATGACTACCTGGAGAGTGAAGGGATTTCGCGTATGGCGTGGCCAGCATATTCACCCGCCCTTCTATTGAAACATTTTGGGATGCGCTCGGCCGTGCTGTATCTTCGCGTTTCCCATCTCTAGCGACTTTTATTGAGCTGGAAACTGCTCTACAAGAAGAATGGAGATTGCTAATTATTGCTTAATTCTGGGGTGGTTGCCCACCTAATTGAAAGCATGGTCGCAAGGTGTAAACTTTGTGTACAGATGAGGGGGGGTCACATACCCTATTAAAGTCCTATTTTTACTTTTATGCTGTTTATTTTCACTTTATACATAATTCTGTTTAAATCTCCAGTATGTCATCATCTGATAACTTATAAAAATTTAATATTGTTTTCATTTCTGTGTATAATTATTGATTTTGTTTTATGCATAAATATGTATGCTACTATCCTGCCGAATTTTGTATCAATCAAAGCAGTATTTGTTGATTTTTTATTTTGCATTTTACATCTTCGTGCTTAACTTTTGGAAGTGAGTGTACAATACGTTAGTCAAATATATGAACATCCAACAAGCTAGAGATAGCTGTTTCGCTGTGCAAATTTTTAAAGTCTGTCAGTTAGCACTATCCATAAGGTGTGAAGTTAAGTAATGTGAATGGAAACTAAGTCATTCTTTGACAACTTGCCCCAGTCCTAACGACATATTAAAAAAAAAAACAAATTTAATGAAATATTTCATTTACAAATATCAATATTTTTAAAACAAATTGAGTAAATTTAAAAACTCAAATGAAAAGATGTTTTATAAAAATTATTAACAATTAAAATATAAACTATATCTCAAGAATATGCAACCAGCCGAGACAGGCACAGACAGATCTGACAACTTTTTAAATAACATTTTCCTACAAAATATGTTATAGGTGTTGTCAGACAAAGAGACAGTGCCTCATCGAATAATGTTTAGTAACTTCTGTCTTACAAGCTGTCGCAGTGAAATTGAATAGAGACAACCATAAAATTACAGGTAATAGAAAGAAAATAGCATGAAATTTTTATAGTCCTTCGAGGCAATTACCAACATTCTGCACAACTGATTTCTAACGCTTAGGGGATAGCCGTTAGTTGCCAGTTCCAATGAAGAAGTGTATTACTATAAGAATATCTGGAATTACTTGGTTACAAATGCGACGAAGTCGCATTTATGAAATCAAATCATATTTACACAGGTTAAAATTTCGATAGAGCAACTTCCACACAATTGAGAAAATACATCAAACCTGGACTGAGTAACGAAAAAAGATTCTTCAAGTGATAGAATGTTCATCTGAACAATCAACACAATTGGTACTATTTCAGGCATTTTATGACTTGCACATTGCTGAAAACACTTTTTACAAAACACAGATGACTTTCTCGATAGACTATTAATGTTTCAAGTTAGTGGAAACATTGATAGCTTATTAACATATATTGTGTTGAATGCATATATTGTGTAGATGCAAAAATACATAAAACGAATTCTTCCAGGTAGAAAAAAAATGTATTAAAAAGTATGTTTTACTTTACATTAGCTTAAAATTCTAATAATCAGTGCCAACAGTTAACTTAAACTAAATTAATGCAACATAATTAGTAAATTACCCCCAAAACTTTTTTAGTATAATAAGAAAATTAACATAAGACGATTTTTGAAAGACTATTTTACCTTCTGTTTTTCCTTGCTTCTGGAATTAAGCTATATTTTAGTTATCTTTATTTTTTATTACAAGCCTTAAAATTATGACATTTTTTACCATGTAATCTCAACTGAGTTATGATAAGAGAAATAAGAAACTAGAAGCGATTTCATAGAGAGAATATTAAAGCAAAATGGCGAAAAACAGTTTTAGTTTAGTTATATTAATGTCTCGTCTGGAAGTAATTACAAGGACGATTTGGAGACGAACTCGTAATTCTGAATCCCTTTCTGGTGACGAGGACTACAATTGAGCAGACACCTCTTCATCAAATTCCTACACCACACCAACAGATGAATATCTGACCAAAGACGAAAAGCAAATAAACGAAACAAAACAAAAATACAATTAAAAGTCAGAGTTACAAATTGCCAATATACTTAGCATCAGTCTATGATTGCAGGGGCTTAAATTATTTGAATTTCTAAAAACAAGGGAACAGATATTTTCCCTCATTATATATATTATGGAATTTTACTCTTGCACAGAGCTGGCAAGCAATTACATAGAGTTTTCTTCCACATGGAAATTGCAGGTGATGTTACCAATTATCTTTTCATCGCTAATTATTTTAATCTATATTCAATCATTTCCTGAGAAAAAATCTGTTTTTTGAAATAATTGTAGGAAGTGTATAGCAGCTTCAAAGGACCATGCACCACTGTTTAAGATTGTCACTTTCATTTATAAAAATTCATTAACACGTTTTTAATAATAACTTAAGACAACTTTGGTTTTAAAGCAGTAAAAGCATTTTCTAGCTGTAGCAGCATTCTCCAAATGCCAAATATAAAATTCAGATTGTGAATATATGAAAAAAAAAAATGCATTACTATTTTATGTACATCGAAAACGAGCAAATCAAAGAACAATAGATAAAAATACTCTAACGAAAAAATAACTTTTTAGACACACGTTTCCTTTCCAAATTCCTATTTCCTCTAAAAGCCAAGAATAATCAGAATAAAGTTGTGAGGCTGCAATTTTCAGAAGTTTCTTTAACACTAAAGTTACCACGAGCGGGTCAAATGACCCGCTTCCAATGGCAATTCCAATGGATAGATGAATCGCCGGTAGGTTTAGTGTTAATCAACGAAATATTATAATACATTTATAGACAGCAATTTATTTAGAATCTTATTAAGATAAAGAGGAAATTTTACACTGTGATAAGAAAGTTCAAACGTTAACGTGATTTGGCTTTAGAATTGTGATTGTTTAAAGTTTTTTTGTAACTCTACAAATTCAAAATCTCTTTAAAAATGCATCGGAACACAATTGTTTTATTTGCTATTTTTGGGTAAAAACGGGAACTTGTTGCTGGTTTCAAAAGTTTAAACGAGTATGAATTTTGTTAGCATATGCAGAGTTAAGAGATAACGTCATATACCACGTACTTCTGCAGGACGAAACTCTGCAAACGATAACGAATGTAGAGACGTCAAGAGCGGAAAAATTCAAATAAAAGACGTTATGAAGATCTGGCCGTAGAAAGCAGAAGGTAAGTTCGTTTCAGAAATTTCAGCTATTTTTAATCAAAGAAAATCTGTCTACTAAATTTTAATTACTGAAATGCATACATAGAGCAAAACACAGTTCTGGAAAAGTATAAGTGATTTTAAAAAAACCTAAAAAGATGATCAACAGCTCCAAATATTAAGTACCCAAAAAATTATCATTTGTGAAATTCAAAGGTCAAAAGCACTTTGAGTATCAAAGAAAACGATTCAGAGACGAATTCTGGGAACAGGAAAAATGATTCGAAGAAAAATAAAAAATCCACAACAGACCCATTTTAAATCACAAAGAATAATGTGGGCTCGAGATCATATGCCATTTAGGTAGTAAAGTAAAATCTGGATAGCCCAAATTGCAGGGCAATTAATTACCATGACTTGCACAAGGAGTGACGTGTTCCCCCCCCCCTCTTCCCCGTAGCAAACAAGGTGGTGGTTTGCTGATAGAAAACCTTTGGATACAATGAATAAGTGTTTCAGCATTTTACCTGTAATCGCCAAACATCACAATATTACTAAAATATTGGAAGATAACTTGCTGCTATTTGCTGGGCTTCTAGACCCTCCTCGGGAATTTCAGCAAGACAATACTTTGAATAACAATCTAAGCAACATGAAAGTCTGATTTAATGCTCCGAATATAAAAGTTATCAACTGCCCAACGAGTAGTTGACAGATTTTTTTTTCTGTAAATGAACTCAAGAGATCTATCGAGAATATATGGTACGAAATCAAGCTCAAACCATACAAGATTTTGTTTCTTCGATGAATATAATAATCATTTCATTATTATTCGTATTTGTTTTAGTAAAAAGATGCAAAATCAGCTTTTAAAAAGCTATTTCAATAACATTTTTATCAAAATCTTTGGGAAAATGTTATATTTGTTTGAAATTTCTTAATTTGAAACACACTCAAATTAATTTTTATTGTTATAATAGAGTATATGCAGCATATTAGAATGAAGCCATGTTGGGAAAACTGTTAAAAACATTTTAGAATCTTAAAAAAATTATTCAATGTCTAAACTTTTGCGTTGCAATTTAAATCAATTTATGTCACTAGCCTCACTTAAACAAACAGCTACTTCCCAACATAAATAAGCATGCAGTGAGACATGGAGCAAGTATATTTCTACTAAAGCATGTTAATTTCTAGAAGTCACTCTCGCCCTATGCAGGCCTTCACGAGAGCTAACGAATGTTGCGAACGCGAGTCAAGAAATGCACGCTTTCCCTCACTTATGAAAGGAAATTTTCAGCATATGCATGCTCCAATTTATATACGAGCGAGCGATTTCAGATTGTTGATTGTGTTCACATTTTTTTTTAAAAATTTATTGTATCTTTTGAAAATGAAATGGTCAGACGATAATTATAACTGAAAAATTTCACAAAATTTTAAATTGGCATGATTTCTGAAATCACACGTCATTTTAGAATGTGTTGAATTCGTCAGTCTTAGTTTCCTTTTCTTAAAAGTCATTAATAACAATAAAGAAAGTAGCTACAACGATTTGCATTTTATTCTGCCGGGTCACAATCATCAGATACACTGAACGACACGAAAAGCATCTACAGAAACGAGTGAAGAGACATCTTACATAACGCTGATCACGTACGCATACTATGAGAGCAAAAGCATATACTTTCGCTACCTCTCATCACATAAATATTCAAACCTGGAAGAACCGTAGAATATATCGTAATACGGCAAACTAGTCAATATAATGGATTTGTTCTACGCAAATGAAAATCTATACAATAGAATATCAATCAAAATCAAATGCAGTCTCCAAGTTGGAATAGAATTTGCAGAAAAAATATTTCAAGTAAAATATTTAGTAAAACCAAATTAGTTTTTAAAACATTGATGCCAAAACAGCATAAATTAACTCTCTCTTCATTAAGCAAACATAATTTTGTAAAGTGTGGTACAAGGGGTGAATATATTTGCAAGAAATAATTAAATTTTATTTCCTTTTTTTGCAGTTTTTTTTCTGCAGAATAGGTGGGTCAGACATGGTCATCTTAGTAAATGTGACAGCAAATAATATTCATAGTTACAATTATAATAGGTGCCAAGGAATCATGTTATAATAGTAACTATGATTACAAACACCTATAAACCAACAAAAATACCTAAAAAACAACCAGGTAATAATATCCTTTAATACAGATCAAAAGGATTAACTGAATCTGGTTCACCGCTGTGATATTATACGCTGCTACATACTTTATCATGATAATGTAAGCAGCATCTATTACACGAATAGCTTTACTTAATATGAATATTTGAAACCGATATAGATATTTATGTAACATCGCAAAATCGATGATGACGCCAAAAAAGCTATAGTTATATTTTTCACTTTTAGCATATTTCGAATAATAATAAAAAATTTCTAACTCAAAATTAAAATAAAATCAGTGCAGTATTTTATAAGGTGCTCTTGTATCAATAATGTCCCTATGCTATATTCCAACTAATAAGCCCATTGACTAAAACGGCTTTGGATCAAGTATACACTTTTCTTTTCTTTTTTTTTTTACTATAGATTAAAAATGTAATGATTTAAAAGTAAATAATCTTGGATTTTGAGTGGAAAAGATTTGAAATTCTATTCAAAGATTTTATTTTCTATATCTATCAATGTTATAATCATAAAATCACATTTTGTGACAGTTGATTTGAATTTTGATTTAGAAAAGTTATACTAAAGCTTACATATCAGTTTTTGTTAAATAGATGATGCATTATCATTTCACGGCGATATACGGCCACCTTCCTCATTTTTCACTTGCTCTCTTTTCGAACATCGCAAAATTTCGGTAGTTTTTCCTTCTTTCACATGGTGGCATTTGAAATCCTAGTTTCATTCTTAACATGTTGAGATGCTGGTCAACTTCCTTTTAACTGGCAGAAAATATGTGAGTACTGGCCTCAAAAAAGCGGAGTAAACAAGTATTTTATTTTGCCTGCTCATTTAGGCATTTCGATAAATTAAAGTGTATAATTTACGTGTTAGGCCTCGAAACTTTTTAGATATGTAAACAAAGTGGAGTTTCCATGCGTTTTTTGCATAGAATTACGCCTAAATATTTACATTCCTTAGACCACGGGATAATTTGGTTTTTAATCTCAACGGGAGGGAAGTTCTTCTTATTATTAGTTTTAATAAAAAAAAAATATGGCTTCTGTTTTATTAGCATTTATTTCAATTTTCCATTTAATGAGCCAGTCTTCAAGTGTTTTTAGGTCCCTAGTATGTGGTAATGAAATTGAGCATGGTAATGAAATTCGGATTTTTATTTTTGGCTAGTATTGCTGTGTCATCAGCATACATACACATCATGGTGTTAAATTGCTTGGGGATGTCGTTAATAAAAAGTGTTAAATATTACCGGCCCTAGCTTAGATTCTTGTGATACTCCTGCCTGAATATTTTTAATGTCAGAGTAATCCTGGTTTACTTTGATTTTGAAGGATCTATCGCTAAGGTAAGACATTATTTTTATTAAATGTGGGGGAATTAATGAGTTTGTAAATAAGGCTTTCTTCCAAACTCTGTCAAATGTCTTCTGGTTATCAAGTAATACAGGTGCGGATTTTTGTTTGTTGATGAACACGTCTTCAATAAATTCAACTTCTCTTAGTAGCTGATGCGTCGTTGAAAGGTTTTTCCTGAAACTGAATTGTTCTGGGGTTAGGATGTGTTTTATCTTCAAGGTAGCTGTTCATTCCATTAAAGATAATTTGTTCGATTATTTTACTGATAGAGGGAAGTAGGGATATAGACCTGTTGCTTGTTGGGTCAGTGGGGTCCTTGCCTGGTATTTCCAGACCACGAGTTCTATTTTAACTCTTTGAAGTCAGAAAAATAATTAGATGCAAAATTATTCACCTAATACAAAGATTTGTTTATTGCTATGATATATATTATATATATATATATATATATATATATATATATATATATATATATATAATTTTTAAGTCGAATTTCTTTGAAAAATAAAAAATAAATAAATAAAACGTCAAAATGATGCACAGTCTTGAAATGTCGAGTCACACTCGACATCGGACAGCAAAGAGTTAAACATTTTGTATTACAATTTTCTAAATGTAACAAAAAATAAAATTATAAAAAAATTACAAGATTACATCTAAATTCTGGAAATGTTTCATCTACTTATCATCTTGCAAAAAAAGAGATAATTTTTAAGACACTTGTAATAAAATTGGTATGTTAATCAAATCGTCTATCAAGAAATTGAAGAGCAAAGCAAGCATACGAAAGGTTCGCATATACAAGAGTTTGTGGCTAGTTTGCATACGAATGTTGAAATATCTTATTCAAACGTTGTTCATTCACCTTACAATTTGTACACAATTGACAAAATAACCAACAACAACAATTGAATAATTTTTACCCACTGTCTTTTGGCAGATATCATTATGATTTATAAAAAATTGAGTTTTTACTTTCGTGCAATATTTCAATCACGTATCGATGAAATTTAAGGAAAATTGAAGAGTTTTTTTACATGAATAGGATGATGTTATTCACCCGATACAGAATTTCTGGAATACTTCGGAAAAGAATCGTCACTGATTATTCTCTGATTAATGAATACAGTAAATTTCATTAACACAGTAATTATTGTTGCCACTTTTTCAATGTGTGTGCTAATATGAGTAGTTTTATTGTAGCCAAATATGTGAATTCACTAGAAATCACCGGGTAAATAAGTGTAATTGTAAATTAAATTTATTAAAAATAAAATATCTGTCTTTTGCAAACTGATATATTAGCCTACAATGATTTCTATAATGAAATATTACCGAAAGCAATTGACGATAAGAGATAAATATATTTAACATGGTAGATTTTTAGCTACATTAAAACAGTTCATCTAAGTATGCACTGAAATAATAAAAAAATCTATGCAGTCGGAAAAAGTAATGTTTTGACCTCTTGAACTTTTCTTTCATGCACTTTTTAAGACAAAAATTATAATTTCAAGTACTTCTAAATTTTTAATAGACTTTAGATAGATATGGCTGAATAAAAAGACAATTAAAATGAAATTAAATATTCATATATAGCAAGATAAGAAAAATGAATGCATGCAATTGAAAAACTCATGTTGGGGAGGAATATTAGTTGGCATTTGTTCATAGTATGTATGTCAAAAAATATTTAACGATACGAACAAGCCCCTGAAACTGAAGATAGAGAATCTGTTTTTGAATAAAATGTATTGGCTTATAAGTCTAAATGTACACATATAAATAAATATACAGGATGTGATGTTTTAGTAGTTCATTTTCCACAAGTGCATTTTTCTCATTTCACTAAGTATTATATAAAAGAATAAGTACATAACATATATTTACAAAATACTTTATCCGGCTTTCTTTTTTTTAAAAAAATCATTTTTATTTTATTTATTTATTTCGCTCATTATGCTGTTTGCACCAGAACAATACTAAATTTTCATTCGTGCACGCGGGTTATTCGTCTCGGACTCGAAATGCGTTTTAAAACTTTATTCATATTTGCCGAAAAGAGTTTTTTAAAAAATTATGTAAGCGATTATGTTAAAAAAACGATAGTGAAATAGGAACACAAAAAGCCATGTTTCCAAATCAGTAATTCTTACATAGTAAAAATTGCTTAATATGATTTTATTACCATTGTAAAAATAAGAAAACTAAGCAGCATTTGTTTTTGTTCGATATTTTAAAAACGAATGCAGAATTTCAATATGATACTTTTATTATTGGTCTTTCTTAGATCAAACATTTGCTTTTTACACAGTTGAAACCCTTTAGATATATCTCTTCCATAAATTTATGTTCATATCCAATTTATTTGTAAAGAATTACTAAGAAATCATTTTCATATGGAGAAATTTGCATAACAATAATGGTATTTATTTTTGAGACATTCATGAAAAATAGATGCACAGAATTAAATCTGTGCTTACAAAAACAAACAAAAAAACGTTAGTGTGTCGGCGATATCCAGGACATGCAATCATTAAATTTGGCACACAGGTAGTCATTATGATGACTGAACGCTCCTCGTAACCCTTAAAATTTATTGCAGATTTTTTTTTAATGTTTTGGATGATTCTTCACATACATTCCCTGGTAGTATGATTTTTAATGATGGCTGGAAAAGAAATTCTTTGCATCGACAAAAAGAGTAAACAATTGTTCTAATGAAATTCAACTGGGACCCCTACCATAATTCATAGAATTTTGAGAAATTTTTAAAAATTAGTCAATTTGCAAAAAAAAATTAAAAAACTGAAAATAAAATTTCTGCATTTGACATTCTACATCTTATTCAATCCAATATCTTTTGCATTTTTTAGATAATAATTTGAACTTTTCTTTAACTCAAAACAAGAAAGATGAAAATATCTTCACTAATTTTTTAATTTTCAAGTTGAATTCATTATATATATATATATATATATATATATATATATATATATATATATATCGCTAATCTGGTTAGTGACTAAATAAAATTCCCCCCTTGTGAAATTCTTTTCCTCTAATAATTTGGTATGTTGCCTGATAAGTAAATCATACAAATTAACATATAAAAACGCTAATGTGGATGAAAAACATCAGCTAATCACCGTTTGAATTGTATATATGTTTAAATGTGTGGAATGTCGGGAGCAACATTTTTTTTTTCAAGTGAGATAATCTTAGAAAAGTGAATTTAATTAACGTGGCTTCATTTATACATTCAATTTAAAGTCCAGATGCTTTAATATTATTTGCAAATTATCCGACTACAGAGCCGTACAAAATAATTTGTTTAATTGTAAACGAATTATGATAGTATAGAATCAAAAAACAGCTTTTTAACTGGCGAGATGTGTTTCAAAAATCGCGCATATGTCTCATGATAAAAACGGTAGACAATTAATTACACATTTGGAAACCTTAAGCACTTCAAATGAAACAATGAATTTTTCAATCAATAGAATGAATGTTGAGAACTTAGTTCATGCTTTTCCACCACGAAAAAGTACAGTGAAGAACAGTGTTTTTGACTTCTCTGGAAAATGGGGATTGTTCAAAAACATGCGACTACTAACGACACATTTCATATAAACATTCAAATGGAATTAAAAATTTAGAAATCGATCTAGTGATTGAGGATGGAGAATTCTGTTTTAAGTTTCACTAAAAAACACAAAATCGTCTTTTTTTTCTCCTTTATGATGTTGGTTTGTTTTGGTAGCTTTGTTTTAGGTTTTTCTGGTTTTGCATTAAATATGAAAAAGAAAATTCTTATTGCAACAGCAGATCCAAGTACAATAACATATAAATATATGTTTCTAGTGTTTCACGAGTTTTTCAATAAAATACATCCGACACTAAAATGTTCTGTTTTAATGTGTGTTGTTTATTTATCTTAATGACTTTCTAATTAATTCCTTTTTATAATATTGAATTAAATAAACTTAAAATAACATATTATGGGCCGAGATGCTTTGAAACTGTTCTAATGAATATAATTCATTCTTGATTATTCTATTTACTTCTTGAAAGAAAATGTGAAAGGGAATTTATTGAATTTGTTCGACGGTAATTTTTTTAAAGAATATTTATAATTGACTCGCAAATCGAAAAACTAGAAGAATCTAGAAACTGGATGAAATGGAAGAGGTAGGTAGTATTACTGTATCCTGGATCAAATTACCGGTGACCGTGCTAAGCTCAATGATCTGGGAGCCGCTGTTCCGTCGAAACAGCGACTTTCAGATCGTAAAGTCTAAAGCTTTCATAAAGCGATGTACTGGTACAGCTAATATTATAGTCCTTAGTATGGATAATGTCAAAGTTAAATTAAATTCAACATGTGATTCAATTAAAAAATACTCGGGGCAAGTCCACTTTGAACAGCAGGTGGATCAACTAAAGGAGAAGTTTTTTGTTTTTTATTTTCGATAAAGAAGCATCTAAAGATGATGTCATACTGCAGGCTTGCAACGCAAATTTTAATGAACTGAATGGCAAGTCGGAAGCTTGCTTTTAATCAAACAATCCGATAATTTACTCATGAAATGAATAATAGCAACTTTTCCAATGGACTATTTTAAGCTCAAAAGAATATGGGAAAATGTTCAGCACATAAAAGCTCGCTTAACAGATTAGCTGAGCATCTATGTCTCATTGATATGATACTGCCAGGAAAACAAGGCGAACATTCTACTTTGGCAGTTAAAACCAAAGTAACCAAAACAAACAAAAAATTAGAGGAGAAACATTTCAAGTGTTATAAGCTTGGGGACTTAGCAAAACAATGCTGTAATAAAAAGTTTTAATAACAGCTTGAAGGAAATATATTTATGTTCTCTAAGGAAGTATAAGATAATGATGTGTGCCTTGCAGATTCTGGTACCCACATGACTCCTCATAAAGGGTATTTTCTCATGTATAAGTATTTCTTATTACCAAAGGTAGTTAAAATATGAAATAATGAGACTATATTTGCATTTGCTCAACAAATGGTCAGTTTTAAAATGCTTGGGTCTGGCAAATGGGAAAATCTGCTGAGTGATGCACAGTTGTTTCCAAAACCAAAAGAAATTTATTTTCTATCTGTAAAGCTGTTGATAAAGGCTAAAGGGTCCATAGACTAATTTTATCTTAAAATATAAGTGCTTTATGAGCAATTTTTAAGCACCTTGAAAAAATAAGAAACAACCGTAATACAATAATTTTATTATAAAGCTATGAAGGCAATGAAACTCAAAGTTGGTTTATATGAAGAGTCAAATGCTGTAAAGGTATCATGTAATGTTGATGGAAAAGTGCTGTATGGAAAAGCAATTAAAAGCCTTATGTATTTAGCCATAGCAACTCAATCTGATATTTACTCAGTAAGCATTGCATCTGAAACATAAGTGTCTTCAAAAACCTCAAAATGGAATTCTGCAAAATGAATTTTTAAGTATTTGAAAAGAATTTCAGGCTGTGGACTACTATATACAAGGAATCATTCAACAATAGAGCTAAATATTTAGAGTAATGGCAAAAATGTATGTAACTGTAAAAACTAACATTCAAGAACTAGTATAATTAGTAGATTTACTTGCAGTGCTATATATTAGAGAAGCAAAAACAAAAGAGTGTTGTCTTTTCTACTACCGAATATGTTGCTACATGCAAAGGTCCAAAAGAATGTATCTAGCTCAGTAAATTACTCAGTGAAATTGATGCAATAAATGATGTATCTGTGTTATATGTTGATAACACTATTGCTTTAAAACTAGTGAAAAACCAGAATGCCATAGGAAATCAAAACACATTGATGTGAAGTTTCACTTCATTATAAAGAATATCACAAAGGTAAGTTCAGTATTGAACATGTGAAGAGGAAGAATCAAATTAATTATGTCCTGCCTAAGCCTTTGGCATGTATCCAGATTCATAGACTGAAGCAAAAATTAGGACTAAGGGATGGAACAGTTTTGTTCAAGAGAGAATATATAAAAATATGAACCAATTTCCTATTGAAATAGCATATTTAACTGTGGTAATTGATAAATTTTTTGTACTTCACTTGAGTATCAATAAAATATTTTTGTCTGACACTAAATAAGCTATTCTGTTTTAAAGTATGTTAATTATTCAATGTCTTTCTAGTTAATTCCGTTTTGTAATATTGAAATAGCTTTAAAATAACAGATTTCATCATCACTCATCAAGTCACAGGCAATGCCATGCAGATTCTGGCAGTTTCTAATAACTTAAAATTATAGCATTACTGATTCTTATTCACTGTAAGCTACTAGAAAAGATATTATTCAAAACTTCATTTGCTTTTTATTATTTTTCTTCATAAAAATAATATTAATTTCTGTTGTTGATTAGATGCCAGATGGTAAAACAAAGATCATCTCTACCAACTGTTTCTTTAGTGTAATTATTTCAGTATCAGATTAGCAACACTTTTCATAACTGTTTCAACACACACAAGTTAGTTCCCCTATCTAATCTGCAGTTATTCCCCAGTTTCTATTTTACATATCTGAAATCTCAACTTAGAAAAATAGACAAATAAAATTAAAAAGCTCACCATTTCAATCAATATAAATGAAACACCAAACAATAAAGTATAAAGAAATGGAGCTTCTGGGGAATAATAAATCATTTGTGCAATATGTATATATTATTTTATAAAATATAGATGCCTTATATGACCTAAAATGTTCAGATATCTAAATAAAAAAAAACTGCTATGAAATGTAGCAAAATAATTACTAAACATTCATTTTTTTTTTCATTTAAAGACTCTGAAGAAGTTTTCAATACATTATGAAGATGGAGATTGCATAACAGAATGAAGAGAGAAAGTAATATTTTTAAAGTGAAAATTCATTAGTAAAACACAAGAATAAACTTCAAGTTAATTAAATTATTATGATGATGATGATTGAAATCCTAAGATTTACTTTAAAAAGATATTTAAGATTCTAATAAATTTAATATTTAGAGTAAGTGCAATTTAAGTACAAAAGTAGCAGGTAATAGCAATCGGTTTACTTTCTTAACAATTGAACATTTAGATAAAAATAATTCAGTTTAAAAAATCCAATATAAAACCGTAATCAAAAATGCTGTAAAAAAAAGTTGAGCATGAAAAAGAATTAAAATAATACAATTACACAATGACTTCGGAGAATTTGCAAAAATTATTTCACCAAACATTATAGATAAGGAATCTTAAACCTACCTGAATACTTTTCCATCTCTTTTCTTCCAAAGAAATATGCTTAGTAATTGCCATTCAGAATTAAGCTGAATATCATTAGAGGATGAAAAAAAGTTTACTAAATTTTCATCTGCCAAATCTTCTTCAAGAAGTTCAGGAGGGATTTCCAACCCATTAATAATGAATTTTAGCCAGTTAATATGAATCTGCAATTAAAATAATAAAAATAAATATTTCTGATATTATATATGCTAAAAAAATATAGAACATATCTTTTTTTTTTCAAAACAAAAGCAAAAAACAGCATTAGTTAGAAATCTAGGAGGTAAAATTATTTTAATATCAAATTCTCAGTTCCTCTTTTCTCAAATCAAAAAATTTCATTAAAGAAAATCAATATTAAAACAGCTTAAAAATTGAAGTAGAAATATGTATTGATTATTAAATAGTTTTTTAATGTAAAAATCATGGACTAAAAGTTAAAAATAAGTAGTGCCAATAATATTCAAGGTCAAATTGTAACAGATAAAATCTAAAGAATCAAAAATAGATTTAAAAATGGATTTGATCAACTCTCAGAAGCTAAATTACAAACTACAAAAAAAAATTATATAAGATGAAAATTAAAATACAATATTTGCATTTTGCTGGAATTATACATTTCCCTCAAATTTCAATGGAAGATGATTTGATTTGAATTAGTTTAGCTAAATTAATGTCCTGTTTCAAAATAATTGTAGAGCTATTTATGGATGTGTTAACTGCTAATTATACAGTTAATTTTGAATATTAGTCAGATGATGAAAACATCTGAACTGGCATCCCCTTCTCAAAACTTCTGTTAGTACATAATTCAATGCAAAGTAGAGAAGAGTTCAAATATCTTTAAAACAATACCACTTCTAATTCTCGAGTATATGCAGTTCAGTAACATCACTTTTGAAGCACACAGATGTTTATTGCAACAATAGTTGCTGAAGATTTTAATTTTCAATTTTTCTTGAGGAAGAAATGCCCCCCCCCCCTCTCTCTCTCTTCTTATAGAAGCATCTTTCTTCCATAAAATGAAGCATAATTTTACAAAAATTCTAAGGAATTGTAGTAGTGGATAAAGAATTGTATTGTAATGGGCCATTTAAATATTCCCTCCTTTTATTATACTATTTACAGTATGTTAAAAAAAAATTGCCCTTTTTTACTATTTGCTTCAAGTTACTTCCTAATTTTAGCAGTGCACTTTTTTTTAAAATGTAAAATACTGAAATCAACTTCCTAGTCAGGAATTAGCAATCTGATTTTGTCATTTGCTATTTTAAAAAAACTGCTGGATAAAAATTAAATTAAATTAAAATGTGTTTTAAAAATTTGGAGGGTAGATATTAGTATAATTTCTGGGTACATAATTTCTTTGTAAGGTTTAATTCAGTCCTGAATTCTTCTGAAATTATAAATAATTATTGTTTGAAATATGTAAAACGAGTGATCAAATTCAGTGCTCATTCATCAAGTCTCTTGTTTTGTAAGCTTTGGGGAGGGGAGAAGCATAATTTATAAGTAAAAATTTATAGCAAAATTTAGATTTATGTTGTTGAAAAGTGTATTGATACAGATTCATTCATGAGTTTTAACAACTCATTTTAGAAGTAAGAACAGTCTTTTAAAAGATTTAAATTCCTGAATAATATATGCTACATATATGAATGTATAAATCAATTTTTATTTTTTAATAGCAGATTTCAGTTATCATTTAGTAGTCATCTAAAAGAAAATTAAATTTGAATTCAGTTAATATCTCTTATAGATTTTCACAGCAGATAATGATCAGTTAGCAAACAGTTAATACAATTTCAAATTTTACATTCTCTATACTGGCAATATTTAATATACAAAATGAAAAATAATATAGAAAACAAATAATTTATCTTTATTGTGGTACAAAGTTTTTTAAAAATTTACGAATGTTCTTACTACTTATAGCATTTCAAGAATTGTTTTTACAACTATCCCCTCCTTAGAAATCATTCGAATATCCATAGCCTCATTTAATTGTGCTTCAAACTTCAGAAACAAAACTTTTTAAGAGCCTATACTTAAATACCACATATTTCAGTGTTTGAACTTATTCAATTAAACAAATGAAGGAAGAAGAAATAAAACAAAAACTGATGAAATCAAAACCCTTTGCATAATAGATGATCATTATATTTATGTAAAGCAATGAATTTACTATATAAAATGTAGATTGTTTCGAAATAGTTGCTGTATTTTTATGAGAAAAAATATCATTTGTCCTGGATTTTTATCATACATTCTCAATAAAATGAATGAAAAGAAATTTATAAGAGACAAAATGAAAAGTATTCAGACTGTAACACTTTCAACACCATCAACCAGAAATCTCATCTTTCAGATACTTTCAATTTCAGGTTTCTGTCAGCTCAAATTTGTCTCTTATGCCGGTTTTAGATAGGTTAAAATTTCTAATATATATCTAAAAAATATCTTTTCTTAAAAAAAAAAAAAAAAAAAGTTGGAAGAATTGATATACCATCGGCAGCATTGAAAGTGTTAAAAGGCCTGAAAATGCATCTAAGTACACATCGTTAAGTGTTCAAAATTGTATTAAACATCATGTTAAACTTCTTCAAATCTGATAGTTTCAGATAATGTTTAAAATTTATTAACATCTAATGGAACTGATTCTTATGAATAACACAACCAGTTTGTAAACAGACCATTCACTGATAGTTTTACAACCAGAATGGAAAAGTCTTGTATAAAAGCATATCATATCTGTTTAGAGGTGCCAACTGGTACAAAATTAACACAATCTGACTAATCCTCCACAATATTTCTGGGTATCATTTTTTAAAATTAGAAATAAAGTTTATCTCCATTATATAATAATTTCTTAGCTTCAAAAGCAAATAAATATATCAAATAATTTTAATTTTTCAAAATAAAATCTCTTTTTTTATTTTTTTAAGCTATATATTTTCCCCTTCCAACTCAAAGAGTCTTCCAAGATCATGCCCTGGTGATAGTATAGTTATTAAATGACTTCTGTTTAAGAATTCCTGGCATGCAGTATCTGAAATGACAATTATTAAATAAGACTTTCCTTGTGTTTTAAAAAGATAAATTATTTAATATATAAAAGGACTAACATGATTAACTCAAGTTCATCAATAATTTAGATTTACTCCTACTCTCTTGAAGTTTTAATAAATTAAAATATTATGAATGATTTGAATTTCATAAAGCTCTTAATTCATTCAAAGAGATAACTGCTTTATAATCTGTTCAATTATATATAAAATAAAATATTTCTCAATTCAAAGCAAAATTGAAAATGTTATATGTAGATCATACCATTTATTTAGAAGCATATTTTAGCTATATTTAAGATACTCATTATTTACTGAAATTGTTACTTTCAAAGTTATTAAAGTTTGTGAATTATGGCTATTATTACTTTATTAATTAAAATTACTTATTATTTATTTTTCAAACTGATAAATAATTAAAAAGCAACACCTTCAAAGAAATTTTTAATTAAAAAAAATGTCCTTTCCAATTTCTGTCTTCATGATGAGATTCAGTCTTTCTTCAATTGAATTTTTAGAATAGAAAAATTTTTGTGGTCCTACCAGCTTTGAATTACTCATTATATAATATGCAAGTTCAATTGAATTATACTGTAGCAAATGAAGGTCGCTGTATTAACCTGCAATGCAACTACCAAATAAAAAACATAATATTTAACAAAACATTTTAACAAATAATTTCTAACAAGTAATATAAAAAACAATTTTTTAATTCAATTCCTACTTTGGATTTAGGAAGTTAAGAAAGATTTTTTATTTTAGTTACATTTCATTAAATAATTACAATTGTTGTTCTCATGTTCCCATTTACAACAGAAGGAAAGGTGAAGTAGCTTTTGAGGGTATGGACCCCTGAGCACCCAAATAACGATCACCTTTGAAAAACTTTGTGACCAGGTTCAAATTAGAAGCACAAAGGATGCAAATCCAATGCCCAACCAACCAGGCTATTCCGACCTAACAATTACAACTATTATAAAGGCGAGAAAGTTAGTTATTAATTAATAAAAAAACTAATCAATTTATATCTGAAAAAACTGAATTAACAATAAATGTCCACTACTAAAAGTTTTAAAAAATTTACTTGAGCCTGAGTGAATGAATAAAATATATTTTATTAAGGATTGAAAATTTGAACTTTATATATATATATATATGTGGAGTGAGTGAGCTAATAATATTAATTGAAAAATATTAAAATAAAACATAACTTAAAACTGATGTTATTTCTTTTAATAAAAGTTTAAACATGATAAAAATCTATTATAACAGAAATAATGTCATACAATAAATAAGTTTGCCAACCACAGACATTTAATAAATGTTTAAAAGAACGAAAAAAATTTGTTATGTATTCAAACAGTCACATAAATTTCAAATTTAACAGCAATAAATGCTGATACATTTAAGTTATAGGGAATATAATTTAAAATTCCCTATATTAAAATTCTTTAAATGAATTTTACATAACTGTCACTTATTTTGTACAAATGAATCAGAAAATAATTATCAATAATACTATCTGAACATTAATTGAAAAATGGCCTAGATAAGGATAATATATCGTTTTGAATTATTAAATTACAAGAAATTTAAAAATCTATCCATATAACATTTAGAAGTAAAATAATAACAACAAATTAGAAAGAAAAGTTTCTAGCAAGCTGTATTAGGTTTATTTATTAAAGGAAAGAAAAATTAAATTTCAATACATATTTATCATATCTTATAAAAAATAAAATTTACAAAACAGTCATTCTGCTTAAAATAAGAGAAATTGTGCAACAAAAAATTAATATTTAATGAATATAAACATAAACAATAACTTTTTTTTGACAAAAATGTAACAAAATAAGCTTGAGAAGTACAAGCATTTAAAATTTTATAAAAATCTTTACGATAACTAGATTATGATACTTAAAACATTTTCTAAAAATAAAACATAAAAAAATGCATAAAGCTAACTTTTTAATAGAATTTAGTATGTATCATAGTGCTATGAAAGAGAGAGAGAAAGAGATATAGATACGCATATACAGAGAAAGAATGAAAAACATATTAAATGCCTTTCTGTGAACGATGAAAAACAATTTCAGATATCTAATGTTAATGGATTCTAATATTACAAATTGCCGATTTTGTTTATGAAATATGAAAACATATGATCACAATATTTTTAATTCCTTTATATTTAAAGAAAGAAGACATTTTTACGTTCAGCAACAACAAAGATTAAGTGCACATAATTTTAATTCAATATTTGAAGTAATAACTTCTTCAGAATGGTTTACATATAATTAAAAAAGGAAAAGGGGGAGGAAACAAAACTAACCAAGCATAACGCTTTATCTTCAGAATATATTTTAATATAATTTAAGGGAATTCCTAGGTTATCTTGAATGATGGACCCAAAATTCATTGTTCAATATTCATGATTAAAAATACTTCACAGAACCAAATTCTTCTTTCAAATCAAATACAATTCCATATTAAATAAAATTCGAATGGGAATTTATAGCGCGCTGCGCATCCAAACAAATCAATGTTTTGAAGTGAGAGCATTGCCATGTTTCAAAGTTAAGTGTCTTTCCTAATCAATGTCGCACTAGAACATACAAATTGTACATTGCAATGAGGTAGAGATGCATAATCTACCTTTTTTTGAGTAACAAATAATTTTGCTATAGCTATTTTTAAATATTTGCTCCAAATATCTG
>JAOUZG010047196.1:1479852-1495237 GCA_026289955.1 Argiope argentata
TATATATATATATATATATAGAGAGAGAGAGAGAGAGAGAGAGAGGCGAGGCGTGTTTTTAAAGTAAGTACCGTTTTGAAATAAAAAAAACCTTTTCCAAAAATAATAATCACTTAAAAGAACTTACTTTACTACATCATTCCAATTATTATTAAGGCACTTATCATATCGTGGGACCAGCTTTTGTATTCCATCGTCAAAGAAGCTTGCCGCATGACTAGATAACCATTGCATTACGGTCGTTTTTACTTCGTCATCATCGGTATGGCGCTTCCCCACCAGATGCGTCTTCAAGTGTAGAAACAGATGGTAGTCGCTACGTGCTAGATCGGTACTGTATGGGGGATGGTCCAATTATTCCCAGCCAAAAGAAGTGATAAGGTTTTGTGTTCGATTTGCCGTATGTGGACGGGCGTTATCCTAAAGCAAAACGACACCCGCACTCAGGATGCCGCGCCTTTTGTTCTGAATTGCGCGGCGCAGTTTTTGTAAAGTCTCACAATACGCTGATGCATTGATCGTGTTTCTGTGAGGTAAAAAATCGACCAGCAATACACCCTTTCTGTCCCAAAACCCAGTGCACATGATTTTCTGAGCCGAAATTGTTTGTTTGAATTTCATTTTCCTAGGGGATGATGAATGCCGCCATTCCATTGATTACTGCTTCGATTCCGGTGTAACATAGGATACCCACGTTTCACCACCTGTGACAATATAGCTTAAAAATCATCTCCCTCGTTACTGTATTGCTCGAGAAAATTCAATGCACTGGCCAATCGTTTGGTTTTGTGCTCCTCAGTCAACATTTTTGGCACCCAGCGTGAACACAATTTCCTATAATTTAAACGTTCGGACACAATTTCATTAAAGAACACTTCTAGAGACAGCAGGAAATTCTTCAGATAAGGACGAAATCGTGAATCGTCTGTTCTCTTTCACTTTACTGTCCACTTTTTGAATCAAGTCATCGGTAATGACTGAAGGTCGTCCAATTCGTTCTTCATCATGAATGTTTGGCGGCAATTTTTAAAGGCCCTAACCCATTTCCGCACCATTCCATCACTCATAATATTTTCACCATAAACATCACATATTTGGTGATGAATTTCAGCTGCTTTGAAGCCTTTAGCACTGAGAAAACGTTTTACAGCACGTACTTCGCAGTCGGCGGGATTCTCAATAGATGGTGGTATTTTTAAAATCACGCAAACAGATGTAGACTCGATCGAATGGTCCCGTAATGGCGTTTGTAGCTTCCTAACAGATGTAGATGCCCGGCGCGCATGCGCTAAACGGTGACCGCAGCGCTGCGGCGGCATAGTTTAAAAACGGTACTTACTTTAAAAACACGGCTCATATATATATATATATATATATATATATACCGTCTTAAATTGTTCATCTATTCAACCTACTATGACAATGCTTATTTCATTCACTTTGTTACGTGTTTTTTTTTGTAATATGTAGGTCTCTTAGCATTTAAGCCCGTTTCAATATATTAAGTCTGTAAATAGTTTTTCGAATTTCTTTATTGTGTTCAATTCTGCGAACTTGCAATGTAGTTGTTAGCTGATTGCGCATGGTTTACTACGCAAGAGCCCCATTTGGCTATACTACGATGATCAAAGGGTAAAAATAGAATATATTTATAAACACACAATTATTTATAAAATTATGAAAGCAAAAGTATCAAGATAAAACTACATAAAATATGAAAATAAAAATAAAAGGCGATTTTAGCATTTTATATTTTATTTGTAGAAATTTTTCAAAAAACTGATGTAATGTTGAAATATAGAAAAGAGGAAAGATAATATTAAGAAAAAAGTGCTTCAAGCAAATAAAAATCCAAAGGCTTTTAACAAAAATATTTGGATGGTCTTGTAACGTTAAGGAAAGTAAGGTAAAAAAAAACTCACGCAATAAGAATTAAAAGCAGGACATTCAATTAAAATATGATAAATAGTAAAATGATATCTGCTGCGCGTAGGAGAAATTTCGCCAATTATGAGATGCTTGTGAGTGAAGCTAGTATATCCTATACGGTGAAGAGTCATTTTGACGACCATCTCAAGTATACAAAGAATAGGCCCCAAACAGATGCCCTTTTTATTAAATATAATTAATTATGGATCTTCGGATCCCATGTCTTTTGTCAGAGAGAAAAAAAAATTAATGGTTAAAATATTTATTAATTTAGCAAAACGTAAGTCCAATGTTCAAAGCAGACGTTACGTATTTTGCAGTCGCATTCCCTTTTCATTTCCATAATTTCCCACGTGACTCGGGACACAATCTAAAATGATTTGAAAGTCATCATTTTGTAGGAGACTCTGAGTGAATAAAATTTTAATAGCAATCGGATGTATCCAATTGTGGCAGTAAGAAAGTGTTGAAAAAACACTCATGATATCGGTATATCAAATAAACTTGATCTGAGTGGAAAGTGGAAGTTTCTGGAGAGAACATACTCAACAGTAAATACAGAGAAACAATTGCACAGATTGTGACTTATCGTATCAAACGAAAACATGATACAGCAATCAACATGTACACTTTGATTTCCAATCAGAAGCATCAGAGGGAAAAAAGGCCTAGTCAGAGTGAAAGTGGGCTTAAAAGAAGAATACCAGTAGCAATAGCTTAGAAAGAGCTGTTGGAAAAAAACATGGGTAGTTGATAATTTATCGAATCCAGTAAAGGAGTTCAAATATGAAAACTGCAGGAAAACCCTGGATGAGAAGCTAAAAACATCTGCAACTTTAACAGGAACAGTTTAATGTCCGAGACAAGCGTGAGCATTTTGACTTTTTCACGAGATGAGAGAATATGAGAGGAATAGACATAATAAAGTCTGGAAAGACCAACTGAAAGAGACATTTCGCTTAAGGGGTACTTGAAAATGGAATGCGTTTAGAAATAAAGCATAACGGACAATTTCATACGCTTTAAACAAAAGGGTAGCAAATGGCAAATAATGTAGAGTGTTTCTACGCGAGAAGTAAGGCCTGTACAAAACAAATACGCATAGCAGAGAGGTAGATGATATTCAGTCGTCTCAAACAGATGAGAGGGAGGAACGAAACACCATACACTGTAATCGATTCGTTAAAGAATTACTGTTTGATAAATATGGAGGAAGAAGGCTCGAAGGAAGAAGGTATCCCAAGATGTCTGGGGTGTACCAGCAATATACTTCAGGATTTCTCACTCCTTTTTCGCAGGTGCAAAATATGCGGAGGCAAGGTGAACTTTACCTCGAAAATCATTCCCCCACACAGGAATGGAGAAATTTCTTATTTGAAAATTGAGACTCTAGTGAATGCTTCTTTTACAGCAAGAAGTGCACAAGCGACTTTTCTTCGACTGGATAGTGTGTCTATTGTTATTTCATAAAGTCACCAATTTGTCTACTGTTACTACTTTGTAGTTGTCGCTCTGTTGTCAGAATTTTGTAATTGAGATTCATATTACTAACTTGGTAGAAAATCTGAACACCGTCAACATGCAGTGTTTCATTGATAGATAACGGCAAATGGGACAAAACTTGATTAAGGAGAAGAATAAAAGATTTAATTCTGAGAACACTTCCTTGCGAGACTTCTTCAGTTTGGATAAAAAAAATTAGAACAAAAATCGGCAATACGAACACATAAAAATTTTGATAAAATATGGCAAAAATAATAGCCTCTAAAACGCAAGTAAAAAAATATAAATAGTACTCCAAAGAGCCGTTCACAGTTTTAACTAGAAGCATAAGATTAAATGTCTGCATCTTTCAGAACACAATTATAACAGCGTAATTTAAGGGAAATGTTAGATGCCAAGCAAATTGCTCGAATACTAAAACAAACAGGATGAAAGTTGTAAAAATTATCTTGATGTCATAACATTTGAACATAATACCTCTATAATTTCAAGAAAAGAATAGACTCATTAAGAGAGTCTTGTTGTTGGTTGGTGGTTGCGAGGCATCGTAACTCAAGTGGAAGTCTACATTCTTATCTTCATATGGATACAGATTCTTATCTTCACATGGAAAGGTGATCGGAATTTTGGGGCATGTCACAAATCTAGACTTTAAGTCCTTGTGAACAGTACCCTGAGTCGCAATTCCCAAAGCGACGGAATTTCTGGAATTTTAGTGTCCGTTGGAGTTACCCCGTTTCGTTAGTTTCAGTGATTTTTTTATGCTTTAGGAATATCATATGAACTATTTTTGGAGAGTTCAGAATCAAAAACTGAAACCTTTTCTTATGGCTTTGGTTTAATGGCAATTTTTAAGCAATTAGAACAAGAATAATTTTCTCAAAAAGTGTTATGGACAGCGCAAGCGTAACTTTTACCAGGTGTGGAGGTCTGTGCTTGAACCTTACGTTTGGGTTCTGGGTAAGAAAGATTTTTAATTTTAAAGGTTGTGACCTGCTTTTCTAATTGCTAGCAGAGTAAACTTGTGGATAAAGACAGAGTAAATAATATTCAAGATGAAATGCTTGTTTTTTTTGGATTCATAATAAGTCCTAATGGCTTTCTCCTTAGGAAATAATGAAACCGCTTATTGATAACACAAGGAAATGTTCAATGTTGAAGCCAAATATAAAGATTTGTTGGCTGGAAGGCCCACGGGTGTTTGTGCTCCTTTTTTAAATGTGATTACTTTTTTAAACTTCTTCAATGAACTGCAGAAAATAAATTATATTAAAACCATAAAAATACAAATTAAAACATTTATTTTTATTTGGAAAGTTATTTATACTTATTATGCACATTAATGTACCTCAAACAGATAAAAGCAAAGAGTAAGATAGATCAAATTAAATGTTTGAGTAAATTTATTACAATTATGAAGAGCCTAAACATCCGTAACTTATTTTTAATATAGTATATAGTAATATATCTTTTGAATAAAAATATAGAATTTAAAAATATTTCTAAAAAACATAAATAAGAACGTCCAAAATTACCAATTTATTCCATGCTTCTTTTAAGCAATATATTTTTATTGGGATACTGTTGTGTATTCTTCTATAAATAATAAAATTTGAATGTATAAATCAAATAGCTCTTTATTAATCTTGTATGAAGTACAACGTAAATTCGCATTAAATGTTTTGATGTACGTTTAGCTCAAAATAATTTAGACAACTACTTCAGCGGTATATGAACAACAAATTATTTGTTATGAAAAGAAGTGTTGAATTGCAACATTTTATGGTGTTTCAATACAATTCTTCAATTTATCTTTTTAATTGACTTCGTGATATAGTTGTTCTTGGTGAGATATCTTTTCCATTTATTTTTGTGATGTAATTCTTATTTATGTTGGATGGGTTTCACTTCTCATTCTCTTAAATTACTATTTTTTATATTCAATTAAAATATTCCCAAATTAAAGGAATCTTTTTCCACTTTAAAGGTGTGCATTTTGTGATTTCAGACGATATATTTACTCATATGAGAAACAAATTCTTTTTATGTCATACAATTATAAAACTGGTCATTTCATTTCGAAATAATATACAAAAGAAAAAATGTAAATAGTCGCGGCCCTAGTGGTTGTGCCAAAAGTCTTTTTTCTTTTGCTGTTATCATAGCTTTAATGTTATGGACTTAAACAATGTCGCTGGCATAGTATAAACTCTATTTCTGTTCTCCCAATGCCAGAAGAGCTCATTTCTATAAATACCACTTAGGGGAAGAAGTTCTTCTCTAGCAGTCTATTGCTGCTGCTATCTACGAGACCCTTAGAGACTCAGGTATAGTGTTTATTTTGACAATTGATTAAAAAAGCTTATAATCAATTGATAGCGAGAGTTATGTCAGTGAATATCTAAATTAGCTTGATTTAATGTTCCTGAGAAATAACGATTCAGAAGTATGAAGTTCAATATCCATATGCACGTATTTGTGCTACTGTGTATTTTTCATCTCTAGTGCTCTAAATCGTGCATAATGTTCACTCTCGCTCTTTTGGAGGTAACTGTTTGACCACTTTTAAAATCAGTTTTTTCTTTTGTCTTTGAACGTATTTGATATTTATAAGGAATTAACTTTAGTTTTTGTAATTTAAAAACAACATATCAATAACATCAAAATCTTGCCAACTAAATTGTTATTGTGCATCTTAATGTACGATGCTAGTTTAATCTTTTGCATAAAACAAATTATTCCTTTTGTTTATTGCAGAAGAATTTTAATTAAAACTAAAAACTTCAACAAAAAGTTTTTAAAAAATTTCACTGGTGTTTGAATTAGAGAACTGCGAGAGAAATTATGAAAAATAAGAAATAGATGCGCCTCTTTAGTCCAAAACATCCTACGAGTGACACGATTTTTGATTTAATTGTTTCAGTCTGTCTTCTTATAGTTTGGTTACATCAGCTGTTGCCTTATTCTTTTGCAGGCTTTTATATTGCGGTCTTCGTAACATTTTTAAATCTAAGAAATACAGTGTTTTGAAACTTGTTTAGGCCTTAGTTAATAGAAAACTTTTTAAAAAAATGTTTAGTTTTATATCTTCGCATGGGGGCTAAAAAAATGTTTACACTGAATATTGAAAACATTGCTATTTTGTTGCACGTGGCAATACAAATAAAAGGCATTATCCCAAAATTGCATTTAAAACTAAATTCAAAAATTTATTAAAACCAAGGAAAGAATTGACAGGAAAAAATGATATCACTAAACAGCTAAATATTTTCTCAAAAATTGATTTAAAATTGTTTCTGTACCATAATATATCCGAAATAATTCAGGAAAATTTTAAAATTTCGATTAATTTCTATTAAAAAATGATTTTTTATTGAGAATTTACTTTCTAAGGAATAGCTAAATGCCAAATTTGATAATTTTATTCCAATGGATTGCGTTGTAAAACGTTTTGAAGGATTTTTGAAGCATGGAATTTATAGAAAACTTTTCTGTCTAAAAAGTATTATTTAAAAAGAAATCCTTTTTAATCGCTCCATGAGGAATTTGATTTCCTGCTCTGATAGAAGCATGGATCTTAATTCCATCAAACAACGGTGAGTTTTTGTAGTCAACCTAGAGCGGAAGCTTCCATTACAGAAAAGGTGAAGCTAGTAGTTGAAGTATTTGGAAGATAAGCAGAACAAAAGAAAGTCTTTTTTTCTTATTCTTATACAATGTATATCAATAACTCAATGCCTTATTTGTGCTAATGATTTGAATGTAATAAACTTTATTGCTATACTAGCTGGTACCGGCACATTGTTGCCGCAGAAGATAAAAGTGTGAGAATATCGTTTGAAATTTGAAATAGAAATCTTGTTTAATTAGGAATGATAGAAAGAATGATATTTGTTTTCTTGTCGACAATGAAGGCATGATATGAATCATTAATATTATTCAATGAAATTGAATGATATATAAAGCAGAAGTATAAATAATAATTATTCTATTTTTTTACTTTATTATTCAAATATAATTTAGGATAGACAATATTTTGTTTTTTCGTCTTCTGCAAAAGCAAATACATTTCATGGCTGTCCGACTCGTGAGCATTCAACAAACAACTGGCTGTGTGAAACGCAGGGACTTTCTAGGTTCAAAAATAAGGACAAACAAAAATTCATTTTTATATATTATATATAATAACTGTACTCTACCCATAGCCTTCGCCAAACTATAAGAAAAGTTTTATCGTAATCGGATGAACGGTACGGCAGCGTATAAAATTCGAACAAATAAAAATTCATTTTTATATATTAGATGTTACACCTAATTTACAGAACTTTAAGGAATATACTTAATTCCAATTCATTATAACTGTTCGAAGATTCAAGTTAAAAACTTGTGGAAACTCCCCTACCATTTGGTACTCTTAGCATCTGGAAATCTGCAATCGTTTTGAATCTCAACGGCATACGATTAAAACTTTTATATAAGTTTCTCGGTATATCGAGCTTAGAAATTATGAAAGAAGAAATATCCTATGTCTCGAACATATAATATTAAAAATTATTCACAACAGATGCTCATTTTATTTCTCTAATTTTCAAAATATTTATTTTAAATTTTAATATTATCATGCATTTTGTAAATTTCGTATAATTTGTTTGAAAACGTAGCCTGTTGCGAGCAATAAATCTGTGAAAAATTTGGGATTTTTTAAATGAAGATTTATCTTAATGGATATTCGAGTTATTTTTAGAAAATTGTAAGTAAAAAACAAATGCATTGATAACAGCTCCAAAGAATAATCAACTTACTGTGAAACGCTTGACGTCCTAGTAATCAAATCTTCTCTGGAAAGTGTGAATGTAAATCTTCTTAACATGCACGAAATTTATAGAGTGGTTTATCCAACCTTTCTGGGGAAATTCGAAAAAGGTCGCACAGAAATCGCTCTTATTACATATTGTTGAAAGGCATAATAAAATGCAATCACTAACGCTTTAAACTGCTTCATTGAGTTCAGTTATATTAACGTCGCATTTTAAATCAATACTAGGGCTTATTTTGAGACGGATCTCGTAATTTTAAATAGAGGTCAGATGACGAGGACGACACCGAGTTGGCACCCACCTCTCTTCAAGCTTCCACATTACACCAGCAGGAGGTTGTTTGTCTCCGGTGGATATAATCTGCACGAGACCTGCTTACACGACGTTTCTTCGGGGGAATCGGGTCTCAAACCTGAAGCCCTCCAGTTTCGAAGCCAAGATCTTGCCACCAGGCCGCCGCGGCTCAATAACCTCATTGAACTTTTTTTACAGCTGCATTTAATTCAATGTTTTGCTAATCAATGAAGCTACTAAGTACTATCGGAAATGCTCTAGATTAGGGCCCACTAAAAACTCTATTTACTGAAAAGAAAGAAGAAAGAAAAGACATCAAGAAATAGGCATCGAATTAAATGTAAAAAAATTATTACTAATAATAATCAAACAAAATATTTTAAAAAAATGAAAATAGGCTTAATCATTGACAGATGGGGAATTGCTATGACTTACCTATGGAAATTGATGACCGTAACTTTCAAAACTATTATTTCACAAAAATGGCTCATTAACTATATTAAAGCACAAAAAATTATCTTTCTAATGATATAAATATCATTTCTGTACAAAGTTTTATTTTTAGTAGTTTTTTTTATGTGATGCACATTTTGTACACAGTTTTTGATGTTATGAGGAAATTCAAACGCATCTATCGAAACATTCAGTTGTGTGCTTTTATCAATGATAAAATTAAGATTATTTAAAAAAGAAATACTTTTTTTAGAAACTAAATACCGAAGTAAAATTTCCTCTTACATTTTTATTTCGTAGTATATTTTTTAAATGTAAGCGTAATAATTTATTTTTATTTATTCAATTAAGTTCAGGTTTTTCGGTTTTATCAAATAACAAGGCGAAGTTTAAAAATTGTATATATGCATTTCAATTGACTACTTAACTGTCTAATAAGTCAAACTTTGCAAACAAGGTCTCCAATGGTGACTTTTGTAATGTAATTGGTTATTGATGATATAAGAAACTTGTTTTCTTGCAAATGAAAAAAAAAAACACAACCACCACAAAGAATTTATTATAGATGTTAATATTACAGATCTTAATTTGCACAAAAGTATTAGAAAGAAATTATTAATAATATGAAAATTCAATTTCTCCGGTATTTATTGTTGTTTCTTGCGACATTTGTCATAGACAAGCCTGTTGGTGTTGTAAGCGATTTTAAGCCGTGAGAGTGTCTCTTGTTTCAAAAGCGCCATCTAGGGAGAGTAGGATTTAGCTCTCATGTAACACTTTCGCTTGCACAATACATTCACTCATCGTCAGACCATGATTTAGCCCTGTATCGGAAAATGATCACCTCTGAACCAGTACCCCAAGTAGTACTTTCTCGGCATGGAGGATTTTTTTACCATGCCAGATTTATACTTGCACAAGCCACCACATACGCGGGGAGTCTTCTGCCAGCGAGATTCGAGCTCGCAACCCAAGGAAAGCGAATTCAACACATTACCAACAAGGCTATCCAATACGATCCTGTTTTAATTGATAAATTTAATAATTACAGTTTATTTAGGATTCTATTGGCATTTCTCTATATATTTTTCAATTCGAATTATTATCAAACACTCTCCCTATACATATATATCTTGTTTAACTTTTCATTCTTTAATAATATACTTTTTATTCATCCACTTAAAGCTGAAATAATTTTTTTTAAAACTTGTTGTGGTTGATACTTGACGTTAATACATTTTATTTGAATATTAATTCATCTATATAAATAAAATTGAATCGCAAAAAGCCTTGCTAAGTGCAAAACTAGAGAACGGTTCGACCAATTCGGCATTTTTTAAAAAAAATAAATTGAAAAAAAATTTAGGAAGGTTCTCATGGTGAAAAAAATAACGAAAAAAACTGCGAGGAAAATAGTTAAAACGGTACTTTTCTTACTTTCCCACCATAAAATTTCATCCCCCCACACACCAAATGAGTAAGATTGCAAGAAGTAATCAATTTTGCTTTGTTCAGAAAGAAGTACGAGAAGTCAGTTAGTTTTCATTTATATATTCTTAGAAAACAGGAAGTTTAAAAGAGAAAGAAGGAAAAAAATTTCTTTTATGCAGGTTATACTGATTTAAAACTTATTTTTCCAAACGGACGTGAATATCATTTTACTCATTTTTATTTGATGGTGTTTCATTTTTTCATGTTTCTATTGATTGTGTTCTGATATATAGTTGTTTTATTGTTGTTTTTAAAGATAAAATTTTCTTTTTATATATAAATGCGGCATGAAGAGCTCTTAATGTGCTTATTTTATTCTTGAAAGGATTTATGTATTTAAACGATTTTTTTATTTTCTTAGTGTTTGATGCATTTTAAATTAAACGTTGTTAATTAATTGGCTTTTTCGGATTCATTCTGAAGTACTTTTGAATTAAAATAAAATAGAATAAAGGAAATTAAAAATTTCTTTACCAATTTTCTTTACCCAACTGGCGTAGAAATGTAACGCATTTGCTTTAAAATTTGAAACACTGTCCTCTAGCTGCCAAACATTTGACGTCAATCAAAATATAAGAAAGGAGAGTTAGGATTATCATTAGTATGCCTTCAAGTTGATTAGGCTGTAGGGATATTTAATCTATGCCTGTCCAAAATAAAGTTTTGTCAGGGAAGGAAAAAAAGGTTTGTAGAAAGAGAAGTAAAGAAGAAAAAAATGGAAAGGAAAAAGAGAGAAAGAAAAAGAGTTTGCTGAAAGAAAAGAAAAGAATGGTTTGCGTATCATTCAAAATGAAATTGTCGGTGAATTAAGAACATATATATAAGTTGATTGTGTAATTAACCAAGATGATGTCAATTATCCACCAGAATTTTCAAACTCTCTGAACTTCCCAGGCCTCATAATCTTCAATTAAAAGCAAGATCGGTGGCCATAATGTCGCGGAATATCAACCCACCGCGTCTTTGTAGCCGGCAGTAAAAATATTACTGACCAAATGTGATCGAAGAAACCATTCTAAAGAAAAAATATAAGGGTGAAGATGTGTTCATATCTCGCATCTCAATGGTACCAACAGTCGTACCAATGGAATTTAAACGACTGCAATTTCCAGTGCGGCTTGCTTTCGCTATGACCATAAATAAATCCCAGGGCCAATCATTGAGTTTTTACGGAATCAACATTGAAAACCCATGCTTCTCTCATAAACAGTTGTGTGTTGCCTATTCTCGCTTTGGAAAACCATCAGCTTTATTTGTTTACGCGCGAAGTAATCAAACAGAAAATATCGTGTACAGTTAAGCATTACAATAAGAATATAATCACATTATTACTTAAGTCTTTCAATGTACGAAATAGAAAACTTATTTTTGTAAGTAATCTGTGTTTAGTAATAGGGCATAACTCAATAAATGAAGTGATTACTGTGAAACACGTTTTTTACTTTTTTTTCTGCTATAAGACTACGAAACAGCAATAACTTCCGACAGTACGAAGTCTGCAGGGGCAGCTAGCTAAAAATAAAATTAAGGAAGTTTACAATATTTTATGTGTGAATAGCTCGGTTTCAAACCAATAGATGGTGCCCTTACCCCAAAAATTCAGTTCCATTTTTTTCATATATATATATATATATATATATATATATATATATATATATATATATATTGCATTTAATACTTGAAAGCTTTTATGAAGATTTAAAAAAAATGAACATCTTTTTTTTTCAGTAAAAATAGCGATATAGCTGTAAAAACAATAAAATTATACATGAATAAAAAATGGCACTTCCTTTAACTAAATTTACTGAAATAAAGAAAAAAAAACACTAAATAATGATATAATTAATTAAATTGAAAAGTTTTAGTACAAATAATAAAGAAACCAGATGAAAAACTTCATCTGAAAAAATGTTAGTAGGATTAAAATTCTTATCGCCTTTTATTCAAATTAATCTTGACTATCTTTTTAATGACACTAGTAAAGTCGTTCTGACTGATTGCTTATTTTCGGTTACACAGTTATTTTAATAAAGGAATTAAAGTAAATGTAAAGGTATTATGAGTTTTAAAAATTTTGTGATCATTTGAATACAGAAATGTTTGCTCTATATAGTTTTTAATTTAATAAACTACACGAGTAATAGAAGAAAAAATAATTTAAACTTTTAAATTCAAATAAAAATGCACATATTTCGCTCATCAAGTTAAACCGAAAAGATGAGTGAAGCAAAATAAGAAGCACTGCTGATAGAAAATGAAACGGAGCAAGTGAGCTTTGAATGTGCTTATAACGGATGGCTTCATTTAACATAGTTTGAGGCAGGAAGATAGCTGGAACAAAACCAACTGACGTTTGCGTTCGCTTTACAGCCATTCTTCTGGCTCTAAAATTGGCAGCAATCCTAATGTATGTATGTGTGATAAAATCTTCCCTGTTGTTGATTCTGTTTTCGCTGTCTTTTTTATTTTTATGGTCGAGATGTGATTATATCTAGGGAAACCATAACTATTTTCCCCTTCTCAAAATTCCAAAGGAAAGAGTTCGATTTGGTGCGGTCTGCTTTCCAGTCAGACAGCCTTCTTTGTCATGTCTGAAAAGAGTTTTCTTGTCTCTCTTTTCAGAGGCATTGCTTATAAAATTTGCTACTCAAATTTGTGGAAATATTTCACATTTAAAACTCAAATAAGAAAAGAATATTTTTATACATTTAAGAAATTTTTGTAGCTCTTCCGTTTTATTATAATAAATGCAAAATTTTATTGCTTGCATGAAAAGGTGATTGCATAATTATGCCACTATTACATCAAAATGTCGTAAGTCAAATTTGTTCAAATATTTTATAGATGAAAAACGCTTGAACTTATAGCATATGTTTTCAAGTTATTGCATGTGATATCTCATTGTTATACGTTGTCAAAAGATACCATAAGTATCTAATTGCTTTAGCTATTAGATTACAAATTTGAATCTTTTGCTATCAGAACCTTTTGGATGATGAAAACTTTTCTAGAATCTCTTTTAATTGGAGCAGGGTGATGTAGGGATTTTTAGCATTTTTCATTAATTTAAACTATATTTTATAATAATTGCTTATTTCCTTTTATTTTAAAATTTATAAACTAATAAATTAATACTCATTTAATAATAAATGTGGCATTTTTATAAATTTCATTTAACAGCAAGATCATAACAACATGGGCTGTAGCAATTCTGAGTCGCTATTTTTCAGGTTCCGTGATGAGACGGGAGAAGCTGAACAAATAGAGTATTCAATGTACAGGAGCGCCGTATACCGCATTCAGAATTTAAAAAAAAAATTGTTCTTGCTCACAATTTAACAGCAGTTTTAATTGTTTCATTCAGAATATATATCACAGAATATTTTATGAGGGTAATTGTTTTTACTGATTTTACGAGATAATATAACTATAACAAATAATACTATCAATTGTATAATAAATTTCACCGGCATGTAAATAAATGATTCGTGATGGAGGTTGAATATTCAAATAGTTCTAACGGGCCGAATTCTAGTTAGCATGCTTTACATATATTATAAATAAATCAAATGGTATTATTGGTTGGCATTTTTTTTACCATTTGTAGATGCATATTAAAATTTTTAAAATAAAAAAAGTGGAATTCAGAGTCATTAATTGAAATTTTTTTCCCTTGCTGCAAATGTAATTTCACCAAAAACTTCTGTTTCGCAGTCGCTTATTTTCAAAAATTACTACTACAAAAGAATAGTAGGGCACATTTTCCTTAAAGTAAATGAAAAATTAAATAGAATGATTGTGGAGAAGGTACTAAATATATGTATGCATTATAATTTGACAGCTTAAGAAGACAATCCAATATGATTCTTAGATTTATTTCTTATAAATCTCAAGTGAAAGAGTAAGGTTGTTTATAGATATTCCTTGTCAAATTTAGATTGATATATTTTTATTTCCATTTTAATATATTTATCTTTCACTTTTTTCCTTTTAGTGGTCATAAAATGATCGAAAACATTCCTCCAACATGCGTACCTTATTTAGTACTATTACTGAACACTACCACCTTCCATATCCTTCGAAAAGGGTTACTCAGGTTTGCTCCATCGGCACTGCAGATCATTATAGCTGAAATTATAGCGACATTAGAGCTTTGTTGTGACTGTGCTGAATTAGGTAAGCATTGTTTCCGCTGTTTTTAATTCAAAGTCTCGTAAAAGGGTAAGCCAAAAGGCTTAACCATTTAGGTATTAATAGAATGCTAGAAATTGATTTCATTGAATCTATCTAACTGTTGATAACTCGACGTCCAACCATCTAAAAACGACGAATCTATTCCATTAATTATTCTTAAAAAATTATTGTTTATGACATATTTCTAACGGAAACACTCTTATATTTACAGCTTTATCTATGCATACAGTAAATAATTTAGTTGTGACTTTGTTTGCTAATATAAAAATATTTCATAGGAATCTTTCGAAAGCAGTTATTTAAAAGCTGCAATTAAAATATTTGAAGTAGGCTCAAGTATTTTTCGTAAATGAAAATCGTTCTTCAAATTTAATGCTTAGTTAATAATGTAATGAATTATATAAAATTTAATGACAATACTAAAATTTTCTAATATTCGCTATTTTCTGTAAGTGGCCTATTTTAACATAGTATGTAAGTTTGCCAGAAAGCGTGGTGAAAAACAAATTAAATTAGTTACTTATTTGGGAAAATAAAAACTTTTCTCGAGAAAGTTATTTTTAATTAATAAAAATAAATTAATTAATATTTCAAAAAAAGCGATTTACATCAAATATCATCCACTACAAGTTTTAAAAAAATTACTGGAACATGAGTGGTTGAATAAAAAGTATTTTATTATCGATTGAAAATTTGACTTATAT
>JAOUZG010047196.1:1503170-1547545 GCA_026289955.1 Argiope argentata
TCAAGAAACTGAAGGAATTTAAAGTATCCATAAATTTTCTCAGCTCGGTATAAATGTCTACTAAGTTTTGAAATGAATTTTGCAAAGAAACTCGAAATAATCAACAAAAAGTAAGAAAAATATTCACCATATGTGTTGTTGCTGTCGGTTTCAATTAATATAGGACTGTGAAAAATTTTTACATCTAAATGATAGCAAAATTTCGAAAAAGGACTGTCTGTTGAGGAAGATCTCATAAATGTGATAGTTTTTTATTCTTGGTTTTGTTGAACGAAAACGATGATTAAGTAAAAAACATCCAACCAATTTAAAAATCATATAGATTTCACTTTTTTAAAACTTTTTTCAGTCTAATACATTTGTAACAACATATAGCTATGAGGATGGCAAGTCAGCGTATTAGCCGTGTTAAAACCTCACTGCAAAATCTTTTTCGAATAATCGAACTTAGTCAGTGAGTAAAATATTTTTAAGTGCCTATTTCGTTTGAGTTTTTATTATCATTATTGATTTTTACTGTATGACCTCAGAAGGCTTCAGTGTTAGAGCTTTATTTAAAGCAAGCTATTGCCTTTCATTTAATAGCATATCATTCCAGAATCAGTACACCTTACTATAGTTAAAACTTTAGATAAATTTCTCTATTACCTTAGTGACAGCTCAATCTCATAATCTAAGAAGTTAATTTTAGTTTCAGTCCAAGTTTAGTTTCGGGATATTAATGTTCAGATTTAAAGCAACATTAAAGCTATTTTGGAACGGACCTGGACCTTATAACTTTGAACCGTGGTCAGATGACGAGAATTACACTTGAGCTGGCAACCCCCCATTTCTCCAAATTTCCACACCATACCAGGGGGATGTTTGACCCCGAAAGTTTTTAACTTGCAACAGACTCACTTACACGACGGTTCTTCGGGGGAATCGGGCCTCGAATCTCAAACCGGGGGCTCCTAAGCCGAGGTCTTACTAATAGGCCACCGCAGCCCGGTTTCGGCTGAATGAAAGACATGAAAATAGTTTCAATTCATTGTTTTCGTTTCTTCCAAAATTCAAAGATTTTATTAAGATTTTTTTAAGGTTTTAATTCAGATGATGATCACACAAAAATATCATAGTGATAATCGCAAGCAAAATCAATTTAGTATTTGATTAAAAAGCTAAGAATTAATCTATAGGAAGCTGCAAGAGTTACTTTAATGCCAAAGATTAATCAACAATATTCACACAAGACAAGAATTTGTGCAGAGAATACATTTTTCAGCACCTTTTGAAGGAATAACTACATGCCAATTACTTGAGGTCAAATATAAGAACGAAAAATTTTGGCTTTTGACAATTTATCTAGAAGACTATCTATTGTAGGTAAAGGTTTACGATTTGATTTGCGTAGAGCATTTAATTCCCTAAAATCCATGCACAATCAAGTCTTTTAATCTTTTTGAAAGACATAGAAGATGAATAAGGATTATTACTTTCTTTTACAATCCATGCTTTCAATAATTACTCAACCAGACTCTTAGTTTCTTGCTCTTCAGCAGCAGGAGGCTAGGATGAGGTCTCAGATTGACTGGTAAATCAGAATAGAGAACTATTGCTTGAGGTTCAAATCTTATTTTACTTAAATCACACTTGTCCTTACAAACAATGCAATCAGGCTTTTTAATTAATTCGTTTAGCTCTTTCTTAAATTTATACTTATCTCCTCTAATAGACTAAAATGTCTAAACTTTACACGAAAGTTCTGAGAATAATGGAAATTGATTATTTCCCCAAAAATATGTTATGAATAACTTAATTTACATCAACAGGCATCATTTCATTGGGACGACTGTTGATTGATAAAAAATGATGACATTCTGAAATTCCAAACTTAGTGCCCTTTTGTTGCAGAACATATTTGTTTAGTTTAAAGCATTTGTGTGTCAAGAATATATAGCAAAATATGACTAAGTGGACCGATTGTATGTATGAAGATCATACATCTTTATGCTTTTGAAATTTTATTTATGACTGAAAGAACTAAATCTTATACCCCAGAATCAATAAACTCCGGTAAACTTGGGGGTCTGGGGTTTTTGGCCACGAGGAATCGATTGGCGCCGGTTTTGAAGCGCTACGGTTGAGCAGTTCGGAGTTACAGATAGGATATTTTCAAACTTTATTAGTTCGCCATAATGCCTACTTAAATTTTCAAGTGGTAACGTGCTGCCATCTATGTTTGGTTTTTCTAAATAAATTTGTCAAAAATATTGAACTTCAACACACTTCAATCTTTATACTGCTCACTTTGTACCATTTCTTTAATTGCATAATTTTTTGTTATCAATTACATTTTATTTCCTATGACTTTTCAAACTTTACCTTTGTATAGAATAGCTCAATTTCCAAACTCTAACTTTGTTTAGAATAGTTTACAATGGTGCACTTTGACCGGTTATCTTTTCACCAATGGTTTCACAAATTTTCTTATGGCATGTATTGTTTTGATAAATCACAATTGAAAATTTAAATATTCGAGTTAGCTACGATGCCTGTTTTCTCCGAGCGGAGCTCAGTCACCCGCTGGTTATGATTAAAGTTTGTTTGTTTTTTCAATGGAAAATTTATGCTTATCTCTAACGGCTGTATTGCTATGATTAAAGTAGATTCCCAACACATATATGTGTGTAAACCATTCACACTAATAGCATTTTTAAAAATTAATTATTTAACAATTATTTAAATTCAAATTTTAAAAAATTACTCTTATTTCTCGGTCCAGGCTTTTGGTTTTTCCCACTTTTCTATGGATCAAATTTCTGTAATGTTAAGTTGTTACATTAAGTGGTATTCATGTCTTAAAGAAATGAGGGATCTGCTTTTTCTCAGGAAAAGTCCTTTCTAAATATATAAACGATGAATTTATAGGATATTCCAAAAAAGTGGAACAAGGGTTTCTTTCCTTAACTATTGCAATTGCAAAGTTTCACCAAATAAGATATCCAAACGCAGAAAATTACTTTGGCTTCTGTAGAGGAGGATAGAAAAAAAAGTTTAAAAACATGCAATTGTAAATGGACCGCATAGCGGAAAAGTGTCAATGAGTTCCTTCAAGCATCTATAAAAAATAACGTTATGTTTCGATCTGTAAACCGATGTTAAAAGACAAATTTACGGACTTGGATAACTTTTCATACTTTTGACCGGTGCTTGAGCAAGACTTTCATTGTAATTTTTTGGAATTATATAAGTATCACGAAATATTATTAAAATGGAAGAATCAGAGATAACTGAATTTTTACTTACAATACTTTAAAAAAAAGGTTCCAATTACACATAATTGAAGTGTTTCAGTGAAGATCAACACCTTCGAAACATACATTTATACATTTATATTTACAATAACTATTTCGTTACATACAACTGCATTTATACTTACAATACTTGTACATATGCAATCGAGTTCATCACTTGTGATTCAAAGATAGCCCTTTTGAATTGGTCAGAAAAAAATCTACACAGAGTGTACTACCAAAGCCAATTGATTCCATAGTTTAGGTATAATGCCAATCAAATTTAACTAAATACATTGATAGACATTCCGTATACAGTACTGTAGTACAAAATGGAACCGATCACAGTTATTTTTGGATTGTCACACCAAAAATTTGTAGAAAATTGGGGCTGATGAATGAACGTCTCGTTCGAAGAATAGATTTTGAACGTTTCAAAAACGATAGTTTTGTAGATTAATGCTTCTATACTCGATTAAAGAAATTGGAAAAGACTCATTTGCGCACATTGTATTATTCAGAAAAGAAGGGTTTGATTTTAACTCAAGTAGAACCTAAATGTAAAATTCTAAGCACCTACTCTGTAGTTATCTATATTTTTATCATGCCAGTCCACATATTCCTCGAATACTCTATGCATGCTAATTATTGCATTCAAATATTCTATAAAGTGTCAGTTTTAGAATGACGAGTTATAAGCTTATTGCTCTTGGAATAGATAAAAATTTCTTGTCGTAGTGATGATTGGATAGAGTACTAAAAGTTAAAAAGCCAGGAAAGCCTGGTTGGTAGAGCGCTGGCCTCGTATTCTTTAGGTTGCGAGTTTGAACCTCGTCGACCGAAGACTCACCGAGTGTGTGGCTGGCACTCGTTAAATCTATCGTGGTCGCAAAAGCCTCTATGCCTTGTGTAATACCACTGGGGGTAATGGGTCAGAGGGGATCTTTCTCTGTGCCAGATCTAAATGCGGATGAAATAATGAAATGCATGAATAAAGTCCGTCTTATAAAACGGGTTTGGGAAGAGTGTGAGCTAGAAGTAAGGCTTCTGCCCTCGGTTGTTCAGGGGTCCTTACCCTTAAAAGCTACAGCACCCCTCTTTTCGTTGTAAAGAGGAACACGACAACAATGACTAATAGACAAATATTTGCATGCGACGGTTTTTCTTTATAAAGAAAAATCTGCCTTTTTGGAATAAATTTATATTTGTGATTAATCAGAATTAAGCATGTTTCTGGAAATATTACCGATAGAAATATGAAATTCTGTATTTGCATAGATGAATGTAAACATTTACATAACATTTTAATACATAATGAGAACATTTTACTAAATGACAATTATACACTTTGAGGAACGTATGATTTTTTTTCGTTTATTATTATCAACATCCATAAGAGTAGAATAAAATTCATACAATTACTCACATTATTCAATGAAACTCTGTAGTTGGAAATATAATTCGAAGGGGAAATATTTAGAGAAATAAATTCTTGTTTCACATTTCGGAGCTTCCTGTTTGTATATAATTCTAATTCAAATTATAAACTAACTTCAATTTATACTTCTTATAAAATACTAATTTTTTAAGCATTCGAAATTATATATAAATGTTAATTTGGTTTAATAATTTAATTTAATGTAAAACTTAGTATTATCAATGTCGTTGTATTAAGGAATTTTTTTTTTATTCATTTAAAAATTAAATTGTAAATTGTAAACTTCTCAAACGGCATACCAAACGGCATAAAACAAATGTACATACCATAGATTACTAAAGAGAGCAGGTTTTTGGTACCGATTCTCAAAATGAATAAAATAAAAAGTTCATTTCCTTAAAAGATTGATGTCACGTGGTGTCCAATTTGGCCATAAAAATTGCAAATACGCTTATTTCTGTAAACGATAATAACGAATCGCACAATTTTCCTAAAAATTGTTTCATAAACGACAAGCTTAATTTATTAAAACTTAAATTATTAAAAACAGTTTTAATAGGCTTCAAAAATGCACAAATCAAAAAAACAATCTTTATATAATTTTGGAATTAAAAATATTAACTTCCATTTTCCCTCAGATCTCGGAGGATAAAATATACATATCTCAGCTTGTCACTAGAAATAAGTGGAAATGAAGAAATAATTAAATAAAATTAAATAACGTTTGAAAATATTTATGAAATTAGTAAATTGAATTTTTTGCAAAACAAGCTATCGAAATGGTGCATATTTGTAAACTAAGATTCTACAATTTTGGAAAAAACTGAATCATGAATAAAAACTCACATTTTTTAAATAACCATTCAAATTATTTCAAAATAGAAGGCTGTTTCTTTCTTGATGATTTTGTTCGATGATAGTCGAAGGAAAAAATAATTGACAAATTGAAAAAAATAAATAAAATATGATGAAATGAACTTGTTGCTGCCTTTGTGAAGTATGTTATTGTAATTTGCATCATATATTGTCCCTCTTTGGGGTATGCGTGCGTATACCACTTTTGTTCCGATTTGTTGACAATTTCTGATCACATAACAAATGTCGTCAAGAATCAATATTTACATAATTTAACTATTAGACAGTGCAGTCATTGTTATCAAATCATTGTATCCAGAGGCGGATTTCCAAACAGGCGCATGAGGCGCGCGCCTCGGGCCTCATAAATCAAGGGCCTCAAAATTTAGTTCTGAAATAATAATAACCTATTATATATATTAAAATTTTGAAAAACTGGATAATTTTTAATAAAACCTTTCATTTTTACATTGTACAATTCCCATTCCCAGTTCTTCATCTATCTCAATCAAAGAATCATTCAGTATCACTACCGTTGAAAAACTAACTATTCTGAGAATGAGAAAGTTAAAAGTAAATCGGGGGGAGGGACATTTTACGACATCTTTTATCTAGTACGAAACTAAAGAGATAAGTATCATATTGTACCCTCCTTCGCTCTCGGACTCTATGACATACGCGAATGGCTATCAAGGTCTCAAGGCATTGAACGTGTTTGTATAATAGGACTATAGGTGGCATTTTAGCTAGATATCTTATTAGAAGTTCTTTGCTCAAGGAGGTTAGTTTCTCCAAAACATCCTGTTGTTAGAGGCTTAGCGTTTCACGTTTAAAACATATTGACTTTGATTTGTGTTGTGGAAAGAAATTCATTTCTGTGTTTGACCTTTGACCAATGTAAAGATTGGTAAGTATATAATTTTTTAATAAATTTTCGTTTCTATTTTTGTACTTTTGAAAATATTGTAATCGTGGCTTTATATGTTTTGGAACAATTGAAGGTTAAAAACAGGGCTGATTTACAATACAAATCGTTAGGCATTGGTACTGCTGAAAAAAAAAATAAACTGGTTAATTTCTCCCCTTAACCGAGAGGGGAAATTTTTCAACTCGGATAAATCATCAAAAATCCAACTAATACTTTAATGCGACTAATTTTTTCAATGTTTTAGCCATGCCACCGAAAAGAACTATTGAATCGGAAGCTTCGAAACGCAAGAAGCAAAAAAAGGAAGAATATGCAGAACGATATAAAATTTAATCAATAAATTTATTCTAACATTTGAAAAAAGAGCCAAAATGAAAAACGAGCCAGAAAGAGCTGTTTGCAAACTAATACAGTATTGCGCCTAAGCAAACTAATACAGTATGTGCTCCTAAAAGAATCAATGAGCAAATTGAAAGCGAATATACACATGAAGAAAACGTTGAACAAGCTACAGTAGAATATACATTCAAACCAATTAATAAGCGAGTTAAAATAGAATGAGAATTTGAAAAGTCCGATGAGCGCACTGAAACAAAATGTGCACAAGAAAAAATCACTGAGTAAGTTGAAGTTGAAGAATTCGAAGAAATTGGTGAGTGAAACGCAATAGAATGCAAACCTAAAAAAGCAGATGAACAAATTAAAACAGAATATGCACAAGAAAAAGCCGTCAAAGTCAATTTTATGTTCATAGGTTTCGCCTCCCGCCTTATTTTTAACACAAACACACACAAAATCAGATACAGAGCTTAACAGACTGAAAAATAAGCATAAAGAGTGCATACTACAAATGCAACTCTGGGGGCCTCAAATTGGATTGCGCCTCGAGCCTCTGAAACTCCAAATGCGTCACTGATTGTATCTTCAAACAATATTTTTTCTTACATTGAAATAATATTTTAGAAATATTATATTATTATTATTATTTTAGAAATATTATTGAGAAATATTGCAGTAAAAATTACTTTCTGTGTCTTTTCTATCACTCCTTGTTGCTTTATCTATTATACTTGAAACTATTTTGGGGAATTTTTAAATTCTGGATATTTATTTAAAGATATATCCAATGACCAATTAAGTTTTTAAAAAGTTGAAATATTTACTAAGAGGTTCCATATTTGCAATATCTTATGATAGCAATGACCATGTTGTCATACGAGGATTGTGGAAGAGGTGAATTTTACGAATTTCAATTAATTAATGTCAAGTGACTAAATATAACTATTTTCTAGTCACTCAAAATTAGACTGTATTAAAGAGTTGAGCAGGCTTGTATTTTCCCACGAAAAATTCAACAAATTCAAAATGCTGCTTCAGTATACTCCCTTCTAAAGCTATATAAGTTCGCAAGCTATCCTGCATAGCTTTCTGACTTTCACTTTGGAACGCATCTGGCGCTGGTCAAGACTTTTTCAAAGAAACTTTCATGATGAATGAAGATTAAACCCTTTCCGCAACATAATGTAGAAAAAATATTTAAAGAATATAAACTTATTTCTTTTTAAGCTTTTTTTATATCCATACGAAGTCATGTCTTAATAATCCCGCAAATAGATAATTTTTCTAATTAAAATCATTCACAAAAGAACCTTTATTATTTATTCATTAACTAATACTGAAGTAATTTACTATCGTAAGTTTATTTATGACCTTTTGGTTTAATTGGTTTTTTAAAATTATTTCCTATGTTTAAATTTATGAACATATTTTCAGATGGATAAATTACATCTGGTCTTTCCACATGAATGAAGAGCACGAAGCCTTGCATACAGCTGCTGAATGCCAAGCAGGATTGCAAGTACGATTAATGATTTAGTTCAGTTTAATTTTATTAACGTCCCGTTTGAAAGCAACAGTGGGGCTATTTTGGGACGGACCTCGTAATTTTGAAATGTGGTCAGATGACGAGGAAGACACTTGAGCTGACATCCTCAATGCAAAATTCTATACCATAGCAGCTGGAGGACGTTTGGCTCCAACGGATTTAATGGGCGCCAGACCCGCTTATAAGACAGTTCTTTGGTGGAATCGGGTCTCGAAAACCTCCGGACTCAAAGACGAGACCATTAGGTCACCACGCCCCTATGGCTACTGAATCTGTAGGCATTTAAATTCAAAATCTCTTTCCAGATGAATACTGAAAAGACTGACGAAAAAAAAATTGCTTTAGACAAAAAAATACTAGAATACTAAAATTGCTTTAGACAAAAAAAAAATTACAATTTTTTAAATATATAAATTATAATAAAGATATAAATACATATACAAATAAAAATATACATATAAGTTATAAAGTAAAATGTTCCATGTTCAACAAACTGTCTATAATTCTTCTTCAGTAAGACGAATACAATTAACACTTGATCATTATATGATGTCAATCCTGCAATTTGTTTATAAACATCAATCTGAAATAATAAAAAAAATATTGTTTTATAACGTACACATAAAAAATAGATGCTTATTTTTACCTCAAAAAGGTAAACCATTAATTTGGAGGTACTAAAGCCTTCTGCTTGGTTAGTCGTAATTGTACATTAACCCTTACTGAAAAATGAAAAACTATGTTTTACAAACCAAGCAGCATAAAAATTCATAATATAAACATGCGTAAACTTTACATTACACCAATGCGCTTCACTTAACGTGAGCTGGCGCCTCGCATAGGAGTAGAGCTTCCCCGTGATCTGATGTGGGCGAATGGTGAGATTATCCTCCGCCTGAACTCGCAACTTTAGGGTTTCTGGCCAAGAACACAGCCCCTAGACAAAAGTAAAACTCGTGTACGGTGGATGTTATCTGGTTTATGAGGCTTTTACCACACTGGCCATTCGAGTTCCGGCTCGGGCTTGGTTGTTCTTCATCTGTGTCTATCTTTAAGGTGTGCGAATGCACCTATCTATAAAAAGGAGTTGCGCAAGCGAATGTGACGTTTGAGTAGCTAAAACGTACGCTTTGTCGCAGGTGGCACTGCTGAAAACTTGAAACGCTCCCTGAGCTTAAAATCGCTGACTTCGTCAGCTGGCTTGTTTATGACAAGCGCCTTAAGAAACAACAACTTGATGAGAAATGTGTAGTTCAAAATTGTACAAAGAAGGTATATAAATTTTCCATACTTTCACAATCATATTGTACAATGTAAGGTTTTCCCTAATTATAAAATATACAACGTAGCTAAGATCTTTATGTTAAACAGTACTCAAAAATTAGAGTAGTACTTAATTAAATGGACATTAAATAAAAAAATTAATACTGAGTTTTCAGATATAATTCGATACGACAACAATTTATGATTCATGCCTGTTGCAAACCCATACGAACGCTAGTGATCTGATAATTTCGAAAATTTTGGAGATTAATTTATAGATTTAACTGCGTTGAGTTCATCTCAGTTCGTTATTATGTACATTCATCATGAAGTAAAATAAATTCGTGTCTGTTCAAGACCTTTCGTGAAAAGTGTAAACCTGCTTCGAACATACTGAATAATCCTCCAAAAAGTTTAACAGAGGAATTTATATCACCATTATTTAAATTAAAAAAATTTTATGCATCTATATTAATGTTGTTTGAAAACGGCCATTGTCAAAACACTTATTTTTAGCTTTACGGAATGACAATAATCAGCAGTTTGAACGAACCCACAAATGTTTATTCGGTGAAATAAAATATTTTTACTTCCGCCTTTTCTTTTCTTTTCTTTTTTTAGCCTTGATTCTCTGCATCGATAGCTTACAAAGGGATTTTCGCACCTTTTCCGCAGCTAGCAAGGAATGTCTACATGATAAAAGTTTCTGAATATTCTACCATTTTTAGCACTTGTTCTGCTCCTCAAATTTCTTATTCATTTCAAATTTAAAAACGATTAAATTATTTGACAGTGACTAGAATACATAGGAAACTTTAAAGTTTGTTAAGCTGCTCTAAATTTCGATTTTTCCAAGCATTTGTATAATCATTTTGGTATATTTTTCTTATTTTCGAATTGTCAAAGGATCCCATCCTTAACGGTCACATTGATATTACTATTTTTTATTTTCTATTTATTATTATATAATAAAAAAAGAAGAAAAGCAATAATTCTTTTTCCTAATTTAATTTAATATTTCAAAATTTATGTACATTTCCTGGTAAAAACAGGATTGGAATTTTTTCAAAGATTTTGATGTTTACTGGCAAATTGAAGTAAAAAATAACTCACCTTAAAGAGCATTAATTAAATAACATTAGTTTAGCTTATTTCAGTTATATTTAGGTTCCTTTTTAAAGCAATACTTGTGCTATTTTGTATCTGGTATCTTTATTTTGAACTGTTGTCAAACGGCAAGGGTGATATTTGACGCTGTATCTCCCTGAAAATTTCCGATTCTTACCAGTATGAAGACATTTGACATTATGGGTTTAGCGAATGCTATACCTGCTCTTATTGCAAGTCCTTGGAGGATTTGGGGTTAAATTTTGGAACTTCTGGCGTCTCACTGAGGGTTGGAGGGAGGGAATTACAAACCCAGTGCCATTTATGTATTGGTAATATATTAGTACTCTTAATCAAGGCCGAAATTTTCAATTTGTGTAGTTCTAATTTCAGAAAGAAAATTTCGTTGTCGGCATATAATTGTTTTTAGCAATATTACTATGCTACCTACATACACGACTTTACTACGGTACCTCATTGAGCGAACAAAGGAAATTTTAGCGCTATACAACATCTACATTCTTATAATAATCAGATAGGCAATGTTTTACAGGATTATGGGTTTAAACTTCTAAGAAAGATCAAATTTTTATTTTTTTGAAAAAGTAGGTGAACACAGAATTTTTGAGGGGTTTTACTAGAATTAAGTGTATTTTTATTTATTATTTTAATTCATTCATTCAGCGTTTATTCTTCAAATATTCAGAATTAATTAATTCAAACTAGTATTTTTAAGGAAAATAATTTATTTCTATTTGTAATAAATATGCTATATTAAAAATGAATCGCATATTAAATTTTTTTGTTAAATGTGAAGTTTTAATTGATATGAAATTTTTCTCCTCAAATATACAGCTTTCATATTAGTTATTTTTTTGAGTGAGAAATAATTTATTTTAATAAATTAAATGGAAAATAACAACGTAATTGTGAAAATTATAAGACCCTAATTCTTTTCTCTAACAATGTTACATCTATAATCACTTATTCCTTATATTTTTCCCACTTTCATTAAAAGTTTCTCCTTAGTAAATCATAATAATAAATATATGAAGTTGAATCGACATGGTTAAATCCAATAACAGTATTTTTTTCCTCAAACAAGGCGTTGAAGGAAAAAAAAAACAACTCTTGTAAATTTTAAACGTAAACAGGAATTGACCCTAGAAATATATTAACAATTTTCCCAAAATTTATTGCAACTTACAATCTTTAATAAGAGAGAGTATAACTAATTTTCAAAACTAAAACAAAAACTTCCAGTTTATTTCCTTGGACCGTAGGTGAATAGATGGCGCTGCTTGTACTTATTAGACGATTTTTTCTGAATTACATTCGGTTTTGAACGCGGCGGATTTTTCATTCGTTCGACGAGGTAAAATGCTACTGATGGGTTTTGACAAGCTTCAGACCTTTTGGAGTCCTATAAATACGGATTTTCTTGATGACTGTGATTTGATTAGTTTGAGTATTTCTCTTTTATTCTAATTATCTATAAACCTTTTAGTGAAATTATTTTGCTTGTTTTGTGTACCTTTAATACGGGTATAATTAGTTTTGTTTTGAGTCTATGTCGTATTGTTATGTTTGATTCTAACATTTTGTGTTTTGATGTTTTTGTATTTCTGTGGTATTGATTATCTCCAAGATCTCATTTTCCTGGATTTTTCAATTTTTTTCCATTTAGATTCTAAAAACTTTAATTTTTTTTATTTGTTTTGTTTTGCAAGTTTTGGTTTCGTTTTGTGTGATTTTAATTTTTTCTGGTTTCTTTTTACTTAAGATATTCTTTTTCTTGGGATTTTTGGTTCACGAGAAATCAGTTTTTGACTTATTGTCAGATCTCTCACAGAAAAAATCTCTTATTTGAATCCCTGCCTGAGGATGACCCTCGAAAAAGTCTTCAGGCCGGATTCATTTTATTATTATCATTATTTCTCCTTTTGTTTTCAAAATTTTTGCCAATTTTGCTCTAGAAATATATCGTATTATTTTCAAAAATGATTAAACCAATTTTCTGTAATTTTACTTCATCTCAACTGCTCCGTGTTTTTCATAGAATATTCTTTTATTAACCACATTTTCTCTCTATCCTATTACTTATCAAACACATTTTCATGCATTTTTAATCGATCTATTCAAACATAAACACATAATCTTCTTAATACAAGAATGTGTATGTAGTACGTTTCCATTCCAGTTGTATTCCGGTCACAAATAAACGCCCAACAAGTAAACTACCTCTGTCCACCGTTTTATAGACAGATTCCTTATCAGGATGCTGCAATAGTTTTCATCATCCGGAATTTTTTTTAATTCGATACCAACATACTTTTAATTATTTAATTCATTGATGTAATAAAAAGCAGAAGCGGAGTGAAGTTATTTTGCATGAATGTAATGAAGTTTAACTATATTAACGTCCTGTTTTTTTAATCAACACTGGGGCTATTTTGGAGCTGACATTTTCATTTTGAACTGCGGTCATATGACAAGGGGGAAGCCTGAGCTGGTACTCCGTCTCCAAACTTCCTCACCACACCAGCAGGAGGATGTTTAACCTCGACGAATTTAACGAGTACCAGACCCGCTTACTTGTTGGTTATTCGGTGAAATAGGCTCATAAGCCTGAAACCCTCCACTTCCGAGGTCGAGAATTTACCACCGCGGCCCCTTGAATATAATGAATTTTAAAACAAAATTCTTTAGATAAATATCTATATACAGCTATTTACAGAAGTTGTTTTAATTAAACTGATTTTTATGATGTTTAAGCTTTATAATCTAAAACAGAAATGTTTGATGTATTAAAAGAAACTCTTAATAAATTAATTTCTTTTACTTATGTAGTGGCCTTAATTAATTAGTGATGCACTTCATGCATTGATTTTCTCATTTTTGTTGCAGGTTCATATGGCTATTGGTGCTTTGATTGAAGGCATTATTACTTTAATAAGTCGAGTAGTAGCACTGGAATCGGTGAACTGGAATCCAGAAATAAGTTTATCAACCAACGCAATAATCACAACTGTTCTTGTCTTAGCAGGTATTGTGCGCACTTTATTAGAATAAAGCAGCATTTAAAATTTTCTTTATTTATTTGACATGGCTATACGTTTTCAATTCTTTTTATCTTAAAAACGCAAACAAATCTATGTATGAAGATACCGACAAAACTTCTTTTTTCATACATTTCAGATTAGAACGCTTCTAAAAAGATAAATGTTTCTGTTCAATAGAAATGTTTTTTTTTTTGATATGTAGCAGAATTTAATTAGTCATTCTACATTATCTTACAGAAAATTAAAAATTGAAAACTTTAATTCACTTATAGTTGATGATAACTTACGTAACTATTTCATGCATCGTTTATTATTGTATCAAAATGACGGATTTATAGCTTGGGTAAAATCCGATGTTTTAACACATGAAGTTTATATTGAAACCCTTTTTATTTTGGAACAATCGGTGGCAGCAATCTGATATATCAGGGCATAGCTATAGAAAGAAAAAGTAATAAAAACACCAGACAATTATTTTCCAATCTGTTATATAGTCCAAGGACATGTGCCTGCCTGAGTTATGAGCGTCAGATTGTCGTTTAGTGAAAAGATTTTTTTCACCTTGTTCTTTAATAAAGAGTATTTTTTTCAACGTGTTTTTAAAAAAATGACCCATTAACAGTTAAAGTTAATGTACAAATATATTTGTATCATTCGTATTTATTAATTTTATTAAACATTTCTTTAATCTTTGTTTTCTTATAAGATTAGGAAAATATTTTGCAACAACAAAATGCAGTATAGGGAGCGATTTAATGGAGATAATTAATAATATTGAGCCATTAGAACCTTTCTAGTAATCTTGAGCCTCATTTTCCACCTTCTTAATGCATATACACTAATTATGAAGAATGGAATGTTCATTAAATAGTTCACGTTTATATTCAAAAGCTCAATTTCAAGAGTAATAACTTATTTAAAATATTGCTCACAATACAAGTAGCTATTTAATGAGTTTATGAAATATTTAATGAGCTTTTCTGGACCCTCATCCGCTCCGAATATTTTGATACATCGAAAGTTTATTGCATTACTAGGAAATTACGTCAGTTTAAACTGTTTTGAGAGAGTAAAATAAAACTCTGAACAAGAATGGGCAATGATATGAATACGTTATTCGCAATTAGAGCTGAACAATTAGAAACTGCTCGCCCTTACACGTAATGATACAGAAAGTGCAATCACTAGAAATCTTGATTCTTGCCTTTCTTTATGACTTCCCTTTTTGGGTGCGCTTTCTTTACCTTTCTCTTTGTATCATGCAGTACATCATTAAATAATTATTAAGAAATATTGTATTATTAGCATTTCAATAGCATAGAAAGAAATCCAAAAAACTTAGAATTGAATAAAAAATCATAGTACATTTTCACAGTCAAAATCTTAAAAGAAAATTTTTTTTGAAGGTGTATAGCATTTTTTTCAATTTACACGGCGTATTTCTACTAAACATCGTTTGTGAGATAAATAGTAGGAAAGTATATTTCATCTTTCAGAAGATATCATACTTCGTTTCCGTATATATTACTATTCCTAAGATTTAAAATAGTTTTTGAATTGCTGCACTCCATATCAAAGATGAATAAGAAAATTTTTATACACTATCATGACTTTTTTACAATAAACAGTGCAGATATAATATTTTAATATTAAAAATATATTAAAATTAATTTGTGCCACTTATTTTTATTTTCTTTCAGCTACAAGTACAACTGGTGGCTTCTTTAACCCTGTCTTGGCGACGGCACTTACTTTAGGATGTCGTGGAAATACTGTTGTAGAGCATATTGTGGTTTATTGGATTGGATCTTTGGTTGGAGGATTCATTGGTCGTTACTTGTATCATTTACGTCATGGATACGAAAAGTTGAAGGAATTCTAATCACCATATTTTTCTACCGCTTCGTCGTTTTCAATATGTTCTAAATCAATAAAGATATTGTTATCAAGCCAGAATATTGAAAGAATTTTAAATCTCACAGAATAATTACCCTATACGGAAAAGGGGACGAACTTTTAAAATATTAGCAATTTTAATATTACATCAACATATTGCAAATGATAATGTAGCAGCTTTAAATATGGATATGATTTATTTTTGTCTGAATAGCATAAAAAATTTACAAACTCTACTACGATTTTTAAGAGCTAATTTCTATTTTAATGCAATATTTTAAAATAAAATTGAAATTTATTTACTAATGCCATTCTCCCGGTACAAAGATAACTTTTTATGATATTTTTTGAATTCCTATTTAATATTTTGTTTGAATATTATTTAATATTGGGAATTTCTTTAATTCCTGCATCTTTTTTATTTATCGCTTCAAAAACACAGTATTTTTCTTTTGAAATGAGAAGCGCCAACCAGGATTGTAGCAGCAATTTGCATCGTCACAATCATAAGCATTAAGAAACGAAAATCATACTTAAATTTTCCCAATAATATCTGTGATTCGAAAATAAATCCTTTGAAACAATGAGAAATAAATAATGGTTAAAACGAAAATCATACTTAAATCTTCCCGTAATATCTATGATTCTTGAACAAATCCATTGAAACAATTAGAAATAAATAATGGTTAGCAAATCTTTAAATAAACAGTGTGATTTGGAAAACATGTTGCTTTAGCTAATTAAGCATAAACCGAGGAATACTCTCAAAGATAACGTTTCTATCGATATTACACAAAACAGAATTCTTTTAATATTGTTCTTTTGATTCAGTTCCCTTTCACAGCTATCGTAAATTTCCTTTCAACTATACTCCAAAAAGAGAGTATATAAGAAGCTTTGAAGTTATTGTAGTATTTAAACAGTTTGATGGGATTCTATAAAACATAGTTTGTATTATTTCGGACTCATTTGTTCAGTTACTTGCGGCGATGATAAAGGTGCATAAAATTATAAATCTTTGTAGTTGGTCTATACTAGTCGTCTTCAGCGACCAACTATTTCAACAATCTAATTTAATTTAAAATTTAAAAGTTATTTATATCCGTCCCTTTTTTACCCTTTATATTAATAATTTTAAATGAAAAGAGTTCAGCAAAATAATTTCCATTTGAATTGTCTGAACATGAGGAATCGCTATTTTTGTGTAAGAACGAGGGATGAAACAGAAATGGCATTCTGCACTTTTAGAAGATTTTTTTTCTCATGTAACAATTTATTCTAAAATTAAAATTAAAATTCAGCATTAATAATCATCTTCGGAGGTACACCAGCTCAAATTTCAATATTTGACAAGTATAAAAGATATAAAAAAGGATTTATTAAAAATATACAAGCAATATAAAAATAATTTTTTTCAATCAATTCTTACTTAGGTTAACAGAGAAAAAAATTATTTTAATTACTTTTTATTAAATATATACAATTGTTGATGTTATTCCCTTGTTTCGCTTTTCAACTGAAGGAGGGGTTTTACTCTCTACTGGGAGGAAGGACTTTGTGACCACAAGAGAGGAATTAACGTCCACCACACATAGAGAGATTTCGGTTAGCGTGTTCGAAATCGCAGCCCTAGGGTTGTGAATCCAACGCCTTACCAAACAGGTTATGCCGGCCTCATAACTACAATTACTATAAATAATTGATGAAAAAATTATACTAGCAGTGAATTTTCAACGTCAATTCTGGCAATGCAAAATGCACGAATTTTCTACGCCAGTTGGAGTAACGCAATACATATTAGAATTTTTTTTATTTGGTATTATTTTAATTCGAAAGTAATTCACAATGAATGTGAAAAATCGTCTAATTAACAATGTTTAATTTTAAATGCATCAAACATTAAGAAAATAAACAGAATTGTTTGAAATTATGGGCCGAAAACATGTTAAGCACAACCTCAATAGAATGGGGGAAAGTCAACTGAATTAGTTACTTATTTGGCTGTGGGAAAATGAAAATTTTAAGCGAGAAATTTAGTTTTTAATTGATTAATAAAAATTTAATGAATTAATATTTCAATGAATTGTACTAACATCAAGTGCCATCCACTAGGAATTTAAAAATAATCTACTTGAACTTGATTGGATGAATAAAAAGTATTTTATTAACGATTGAAAATTTGAACAAGATATATATATGTATATATATATATATAGGGAGAGTGTGAGCTAATAGTTTGAATTGAAAAAAAAAACTGATAATTCTTCTAACTCGAGATAATATTAGAAAATATTTGAAAGATAATTATGTACAATCCGAAAATATTTTATTATATTTTTTATATTTACATAATAAATTGAGTACGGATAAACTACTTCAAAGCTATTTCAACACAATGCGTACGGGTCATGATATTTCTCGTTTTCAGCATGAGATATCTCGTTTTCCTGTTTTTCGGCTACATTGATGAATACCAACCAGAGGCAAATATTTAATAATAATGAGGATAACAAAGACTATCAGTTCACTTCTCTGTCTTTTTGATACTATGAGTATGTATCAGAATTTTTAATTACTTTTAAATATTATTTCTTAATACTGAATGGAATAAAAGTATTTCTTGTGAAGTTTTTTTTAAATATTTTCTTGCAATTTTTTTAATATTCACAATTGATGTTTCAAATAATAAATACGTGGATTTTATTTTAAACCGTTTTACTATTCGAAAGAAATAAGTAATTCAAATAACGGAATTATTATCTAATTAATTGAAAGTAATTGGGAACTATGCATTGGACATGAATAGAATTTATAGAATACTGCAAATTAAAAAAATGTGCTTAAAAAGGAAATGATTATATTTTTAAACTAAAAATATGATTATTTTTTAGTAAATCTTCCGAAATACTTTTAAAAAAACTCAAAAACTCTTGTTAAAAGTCTTTATAGTTTTTCAAAGACCTTTACTCGCCTTTGGCGACCAGTTCACTATTAGGAATACTAGTTGCCATTACTTTCAATCAAATCTCTTATGTAAATCATCTATTTATAATTCATCTAAGAAATTATTTTACAGTTCCTAAAATTATTTCATACTTTCCCTATATATATCTTTTTCAAATTTTCGATCGTTAATAAAATGCTTTTTGTTCATCCAATCAAGTTCAAATGCATTTTTTAAAATTTGTAGTGGATAGCTAATTCAGTTTTTTCATATATTAATTCATTAATTAAATTTAATTAAATTTTAACAGTTTAAATAGAGTTTTAGTAGTTTGTAATAAAAATTGAAATCAACAGGCAGTAGCTCAATGCGAGGATTTCAGTATTTTTCACGCGAAGGTGAGGAATACGAGTTCAATTCTTGCAAAAATCAATTTTTTGATAAATTATTTCTATTAATTGTAATTATTTAATATAAAACAACAAAAATAAAAAAAATGTTGATCTAAGTAGGAATTGACTTGAATTTTTTTGTATTACTTATTAAGTATCAAATTTTGTCAAATGTCAAACCTGCTATTTTAACACTCTTATGCGTGCCTTTTTCACTGTGCACACGAACAATCCTAATGGAGTCAAGTTCTATGACATCATAGTGCTATTATAAAGTTAAATGTGTCAATGATTTTCTAAATTTTGCGGCATTTTTTTCTTATTCTTCAAGTAAGTCACGCAGTAATAATCAGGATTCTCCTTTTTTACTTATCACAGTAGAACAAAATCATGCGATTGAACTTTTGGCGGAACAATGAAAACGATTCGCATTTTCATCAATATTGTGATTGTAAATATCCCACTAAACATTCGTTTTGAAAACTTCCAGAAGTCAGAATAAATTTGCATGACAACTAAAGTATCGTCATTAAAAAATAATTTTAAAATTTTAAAATGGAGTAAAGATTATTTCTGTTCTGAAGCCTTTTCGAGAGTTATCGCTGAAAAATACCAACATTTCACTTAATTTTTAATTTAGTAAAGTCCTAATGAAAGAATAAAAAAATTAGCCCGAAGCTCCACATTTCCATTATTCAAAGTATATGTGTATACCAAGTTTGGCAACTCTAGGTCAAACGATCTGAATTGCAGAATGCCAACACAAACATATATTTTTTTATTAGTAGAGAAAGATATTTAAAAAAATGGAGCACAGAAATAAAATTACTATCTCATGTTGTATGTATGAAGAAAACTGGGATATTAGTGTTTCTTATGGCATTTGTCATAGACAAACTCGCTGGCGAAGAGAACGATAATAAGCTGGGAAAGTTTCTTTTGTTTTTAGTTGCGCCATACGGGGCCAAGAGTACGTCTTAGATACTCACGTGTCACATTCGTCTTGCACAACCCTTTTTTACAGGAGGGTTGCATATTCATACACCTCACAGATAGAACACAGGTAAAAAACAGTGACGCCCGAACCGGGACTCGAATCCGGGACACTCAGATCGCGGAGAAGACGCGCTACCCCTGTGCTCAGATGTCAGCAGAAAATCGGCTCAAGGCAACAATTTTTATATCTAATATCTATGAAGAAATGGCGTTTTCATACCTGTTGACGACAACAGAGTCCGTTACCATCTGTATCAAGTAGCAGAGGAACCAGGTACAATCGAATATGAGTATCAAATTTTCCCTAATACAACAAAGGCAGGTATCAACTCGTTGTCATTTGGAAATCAAAGAGACTTCGGAAATTTTTCCAGTTTTCTAGAAAAACGGCTTTGTTTAGGGATTAATTTAAAATATATACAAAATCTTTTGTATATGCTTCGTCTGAATTCTTTACTTTTGTTTTTTGTTTTGGTGTAAAATAAAGCTTCGCTATCCGTTATTGACCTTGAACCGCTCACCGAATACTCATCTGATAGATTTTCTATAACAATATTTTAACTTCTCTTAACAAAATTTACAAATATTATTTTAGGTCTTACGACTTTTATTACTATCGGATTTTTGTTTATTTTCTTAAAAAATTTGTGCTTATGAATTTCAAAATAAATAATAATGATGAAAAATGTTTCGTATTTTAAAAATATGTAAAATCTTTGCTACGTTTATCAAATAATATAGTATTAAATAAGAATTATTGTCAAAGATATGCATACAGAATGACATATTTTGAAAAAATGGGAAATCTTATTTACTTTAGGATACAAAATTGCTTATAAGTTATTAACTTTTTATTCAGAATTACAGAATATTGCCTGAACTCACTACTATTGCTAATATTGGATGAGTGATTTTAGTCTATATTAGTTTAGTTTATTCATATTAACATCCCGTTTTTGTAGTAACGCTAGAGCTATCTTGGGACGGACCTCGTAATGTTTAACCGCAGTCAGACTACGAGCACGACATCTGAGTTCCCTTTCCTCCACGCTTCTATATCAAAGGAAGGACGTTTTGTCTCGACGAATTTAATGTGCCCCAAACCCGCTTACGTGACCGTTCTTTGGGCCTCAAACCCGAAGCTCTGGGGCTTCGAAGTGGAGACCTTACCAACAAGCCGCCACGGCCACATTTTAATGTGGAGAAATTACATATATATTTGAATTATACTCACAATATTTTAACAGAAATCTAGGCGTCCAAAAGGTTTCTTGAACACCATGTAATTTAGACCTCTATAAGGAAGAGACGAAAGTTTCCATTAAGAGTGAGTTCTGTAGAAACGTTAGAGGAGAAGTTACTTTTTTTGGAGTCACCTGATTTATGAAATCTATGACGGATATAATTTCATACCTCCGTTGTTGGTATACTACCAAAATTATTGTCCATCTTGTCAAAATGGAAGCATTTGTTCACCTCATATTGACCCGAAAGAGTTAAAAAAAAAGTCTTTTGACTCTGAATTTTCTGCTTTAAAGAATGGGAAGGCGGAGATTGAGAAAACTGCATTTCACAAGCCTTAATGTCAATAAATTTTATGATTTGGGCTTAAGTTTAGTGTTAACTGATTCGGGATTCCGCTTTAGTGGAAAGTGTGATATTTATGAATGGTTGAGAACCAAAACCGGATACTTTTCTTTTTAAAAAATTCTTTCTCGTACTTGTTGGATGCGAACAGTCTGGTTTTCTGGACAACGGATGCGTAAGTTAAGCCTTGAGATTGAAACTTACTCTTGGATTCGGTTTTGATCATTTGTATTCCAACCCAGATCAATGTAAATTTTCGTTTGATTGTAAGAATGGCAGGATTTGCCTTGATATCGCTATTAAACCTGCTGCTGATGCAGAAACTTGTACGATGAAATAATTTCTCCATTTCGCTACACATATTCTTCCTCCTACAGCAGCTGCCATAAATGCTTCCAAAGAGCAACATCATGCAGGAAATATGGAAAAAGCTGAATTCCTCTCATTGGCCCTTAAATTCCCAAATAGATGACTATAGCATTTTTTTTGAGTAATCGTCTGTAATTACTAAAATACAAATTAGAAGCAGAGAAAGACTAAAATGACAAAAAGAATCAAAATATTTTTTTTTTCCTGCTGAAAATATTTTTACTAAAAGATCTATTGTTTTTTTAAAACATTTTCTTGTTCTCTGTTTTTCCTTTTTTTTTTTCATAGTTAACCCTCTGGTTGCGTAATTCTTTAAAATCTCTATTTAGACGCTTTGTTTGCAAATAAGTTCAAGTATTTTTGATAGAAAGTGAACTGATACTATACACTGAAGTGACAAAAGTCATGGGATAGCAATATGCAAATATACAGATGGCAGTAGTATCGCAACGAAAAAGTATAAATGCGCAGTTCGTTTCCCAGAGCTTTCATTTGTGTTCAAGTTATTCATGTGAACAGGTTTTTCGTGATTTATGGCGGCACGACGAGAATTAACAGACTTTGAACGTGGAATGTTAGTTGGAGCTAGACGCATGGATCATTCCGTTTCGGATATCGTTAGTGAATTCAACATTCCGAAATCCACAGTATCAACAGTGTGCCGAGAGTATGAAATGTCAGGCATCCCATCCCATCATAGACAGCGCAGTGGGCGACCACCTGCACTTAACGACCGAGACCGAGTCTGTGTAGAATGGTCAATGTTAATAGACACGCAACACTTCGTCAAATAACTGAAGGAATCAATGTGGGACGTACGAGGGACGTGTCCGATAGGACTGTGCGGCGAAATTTGTCTTCCTTGGGCTATGACAGCAGAAGACCGACTCGAGTGCCTTTACTGACAGCACGACATCGCCTGCAGCGACTCTCCTGGGCTCGTGAGCATATCGACTGGTCCCTAGACCAGTGGAAAACCGTGGTGTGGTCAGATGAGTCACGATTTCAGATGTTACGAGCTAATGGTAGAGTTCGAGTGTGGCGCAGACCCCACGAAGCCATGGATCCAAACTGTCAGCAAGGCACTGTTCAAACTGTTGGTGGCTGCATAATGGTGTGGGCTGTTTTTACATGGCATGGACTCGGTCCTCTGGTGCAACTGAACCGATCATTGACTGGAAATGGTTATGTTCAGCTGCTTGCAGATCACTTGCAGCCATTCATGGGCTTCACGTACCCACACAGCGATGGGATTTTTATGGATGACAATGCGCCATGTCACCGGGCCATAATCGTTCGCAATTGGTTTGAAGAACATTTCGGACAATTCCAGCGCATGATATGGCCACCTAGATCGCTCGATAAGAATCCCATCGAGCATTTATGGGACATCATCGAAAGGTACGTTCGTGCCCAAACTCCTGCGCCATCCACGCTTTCACAATTATGGACGTCTATACAGACAGCATGGCTCAATATTCCTGCAGAGGACTTCCAACGACTTGTGGACTCCATGACACGTCGAGTTGTTGCACTTCGCCGGGCAAAAGGAGGACCGACACGATATTAACAGTCATCCCATGACTTTTGTTACTTCAGTGTATGTTTCACTACAAATATATAATATAAAATGCATCTGTATTCGTACAAATATACACTCTAAACTCCGAAAAATCACAGGATGCAAAAGAAAATGGGCTGATTGTCAACCCGCGGAAATCGCTGGGTACGCAGCTGGAAGGTTAATTGCATTGAGGGTGAAGTTGAAAACAAAAATATATCTTTTAGATAGCTTGACGGGAAAGTATAAAATAATTATGAGAAATAAAAATTGGTGTTTTTGTATCTTTCATCATTTATTTGATCTTGCTGTCATAATTATTTGGTTCTCGTCCAATCGTGTAAAAGACCAACTTGGAAGCACAGGCGTTGAAATGGAGCTTTTGCAATTTTGACTAAATTTGGCAAAATCTTTATGCTCCTACGGTTGAACTCGATCAAAAAAACGAGGTAGTTCCTCAAATAAAGAGAAAAAGGAACCAACAGCTCAGGTGTCTTCCTCGTCATCTGTTCGCGGCTCAAAATTACAAGATCCGTCCCTAAATAGCTTCAGCGTTGCTTTACAGTGGGATGTTAATATAACTTAACTAAACGCATATATTTAATCGATATAACTTCTCCGATTATTTTAGATGCGGGCTTTTGCATATAGATGTGGAGTTGTAAATGCCTCATTTTCACCTGAAATCTGTTTGATTACAGAAAGTGAATCAAAATGTTTTGCAGTAAGGAATGAAATAAGTACAGTACAAATCCCAGTGAAAGGTTCCTTTTTAAAACCGCTATAACACAAAATTTGGATCCGTTAGCACAATTTATTACGAAGTCCAACAAGAGATGGCAGTCTTCGTTTCAGAACATTTCTAGCCTCGCGGGCTAATCTAGGGCTAATAAGAACCTATACGTTGGAAATCATCCCATTTAGTATTAATGGTAGTCATGCCGAGAGCAGTAACTACCATTAACACTAAATTTAAGGAAGGGTTCCTTTGGCTTAATCCCAAGAAGAAATCCCTTGGTTGATTAGCTGCCAGCCGGCACTGATTTACCAGGTCCACAGTGTACCATCAGTCAAATGAGTTGATACCAACTGTAGCATATAATATTTTTGATTGTTTGCGGGAAGCAAGAAGAAATAGAACAGCAACATCTTCTCACGGAGATCTCGTTCGATTGTTGCCGAGTGTTGGAATAGAAAAGCAAAGAAAAGAAAATATAGGCAAGTATATCCTTGAAGCGATGTAGATGAATGGAAACCTCAGAATCAGGACATTTGTTGTCACCTAAGGAAGAAAAATGTCTGCAGAAAGTAATTATTGTGAAGATGTTGCAGCCTCTAAGAAGTAATTTTCTTCTCTCTCAGAAATCTCTTAATTTCCATAAGATGCATTGATTCACGTAAGCAATAGTAGTTTCAACATTCTAAAATAAAAATATCCCTTCGCACAGAACATACTATACAGTAAACACTTCATTCTGTGCTCTATTACCTAAGTAAGATTATTTGTGATAATGAAAATTTAGTAAGTCGTATCACTGACTCTCCGACCAGCTCAAAGGCACACAGATAATTAATATTAAATGATCAGACTGCCGTAACAGCAATACTGGCGGGAATTGTAGTTGAATCCTCAGAGCCATCAATATCCTTGGTACAACTCATCCCTAAGGAAGTACGTTCTCACATCAATGGGAGGAGCCAGACTCTCACCCTCCAGGGTGACGAGATCCAATCACCGTGTTGGAAGCATCTTATCCTCATTTCGAAGGTGCCTCCCTTCCAAATAATGACAATTTAGTAAGTCATTATTCATAAAAATTAATTGTTTTAATTTAAAGAATTGACAAAATAAGTGAAAATGCAATATGTTTCTAATACTACATTAAGAATACCATTTTTTTTTCTAGAAAACATTAGAAATTACCTATAGACACACAAATCGTCTCAAGTGGTCAGACATAATTTTTGTCACATCTAAATTTCCGAGCAACTCGATTAGGAGTAAAATACCACTTAAGTGTGAACGACTAACTCTTGATAAAATATTTTTTACTCTGTTGGGATAACATGTGTTGTTTTCACAGTACAAGTTTGTCCAAAATTCTAATTGGGGCCTCGGTCACCTGTCGGCTTCGGTACCGGGTGGTTTCAAGCTCGTGACTCGATTCCATCAAAAACCTGGCGTGTAAGTGGGTCTGGTACACATTAAAAACCGTCCGGGTCAAACTTCCTCCCGCTGGTGCGGCGTGGTGGGAGAGAGGGTGCCAGAAAAAGTGGCGTCTTCGTCCTCTAACTACGGTTCAAAATGACGAGGTCCATCCCCAAATAGCCCTTTTGTTGCTTTAAAACATGACGTTAATATAACTAAACTAAACAAAAATTTTATAATTTCCACGCAAATTTTATAGAAATAAATGAAAAAAGCCATATAAGTATAAACTTATTAACAATTTGAAAAATATTAAAGGCTTTTTTCTAATCAATTATTGCAAGATTTTTATAAATTCAAGTCTTGGAAGATTCAGCCATTTATGCAATTAAAAAAATAAAGAAAAGTGGTGACAAATAAGATTTGGCGTGTTCCTAAGAATAACTCCTGGTACTTTAGAGATTGTCCTGGAGGGCCCCTCCAGACCAGGGGCGATAGAAAACAAAGTACAGCCCTCTCTAGACTTATCAGCGGGCATATTAAATGCATCACTTTTCACCTGGGATAAAAGTATTTCCCGGAGTGTCATTGGTGTAAGAGCGCTCCAGATTCTCCCAATCACATTTTAAGATGTCTAAATTTCACAAAGCATGAGATACTCAAAGATTCATTTTTATTTATGGACTTTTTGGAAACATTGGGTTTTATGGAGATGGTTTAGCACTGCTGGGCCATCTGAGATTAGTAACAACAACAAATAAAGAAAACGATGAACCATCCATTCAATGATAAGAAATCCTTCAAGATTTTTTTTATACTTAGTTTATATTCTTTAAAAATATTATGTCCCTACCACCTTTCTACATCAAAGTAAGGAAAAATCGGAAAATCCAATTCTCTTCCAAGTAAATCATTATGTTTCCGTCCTTTCAGAATAAGTAGTCAAGACAGTCATTTTGCGTACAATTTCCACGACTTCCCACAGAATTATTGCATCAGCGTAAATCGATAATTTTTTATTTCCCAATAGTTTTTAACCTTATTGATAGGTGATTTTTTGTTGCTGGATACTTCCTCCTTGTAAAAGATCATTATTGCTTATGCTTGCGTGATAGAAACTAATTTAATCGATCATGCGTCGAGAGTGCTTTCTCTCATACCACTTTCATTTTATAAAGATTTCCTTACAATTTTTTCCCATTTCTGGATTTTAGTCGAGTTGTAAACCTTATTTTGTTATATAATGTATGTAAAATTATTCCGCTTGAAATTGCATTATTTTCTTATGAAAATTATTGGTTTCTTAGTTTTTATTGCTTTAGTCGGCGTCCCAACCCAGATCTATGTAAATTTTCAAGTTTGATTATAAGAATGGCAGGATTTGCCTTGATATCGCTATTAAACCTGCTGCTGATGCAGAAACTTGTACGATGAAATAATTTCTGCATTTGGCTACACATATTCTTCCTCCTACAGCAGCTGCCATAAATGCTTCCAAAGAGCAACATTATGCAGGAAATATGGAAAAAAGCTGAATTCCTGTCATTGACCCTTAAATTCCCTAATAGATTACTTTAGCATTTTTTTTTAGTAATCGTCTGTAGTTACTAAAATACTAATTAGAAGCAGAGAAAGACTAAAATGACAAAACGAATCAAAATAATTTTTTTGCCTGCTGAAAATATTTTTACTGAAAGATCTATTGCTTTTTAAAACATTTTTCTTGTTCTCTGTTTTTCCTTTTTTTTTTTCATAGTTAACCCTCTGGTTGCGTAATTCTTTAAAATCACTATTTAGACGCTTTGTTTGCAAATAAGTTCAAGTATTTTTGAAAGAAAGTGAAATGATACTATATGTTTCACTACAAATATATAATATAACATGCATCTGTATTCGTACAAATATACACTCTAAACTCCGAAAAATGCAGGATGCCACAGATAATGGGCTGATTGTCAACCCACGTAAATCGCTGGATACGCAGCTGGAAGGTTAATTGCATTGAGGGTGAAGTTGAAAACAAAAATATATCTTTTAGATAGCTTGACGGGAAAGTATAAAATAATTAGGAGAAATAAAAATTGGTATTTTTGTATCTTTTATCATTTATTTGATCTTGCTGTCATAAATATTTGGTTCTCGTCCAATCGTGTAAAAGACCAACTTGGAAGCACAGGCGTTGAAATGGAGCTTTTGCAATTTTGACTAAATTTGGCAAAATATTTATGCTCTTACGGTTCAACTCGATCAACAAAACGAGGTAGTTCCTCAAATGAAGAGAAAAAGGAATCAGAACCAAAAAAGGGGAAATTGATTTCTGCGAAAAACCCAAACGCAACTGTTTGGTCTTACGATATTGTTACTGACATTACGTTTATATTGGGTGTATGGTGCGAAGACACTGTCAATAGACCTCAGTTGAAAACAACTACGACGTTCATTCCACAGTAGACAACATGACTTGGCACACAGAGCACTCTTTTGAGCACTCTTTTCAGCACTCTTTTGAGCTTCACAGCACGCTGGTTCTTCGCACAACTATTCTGCCATTGCTTCGTTATCCTCTCGATGACTTGTTAGTTGTTTTCGGCTCCAACTCTGCTTTCGGTTCAATGCACCCTGCAACTAGTGCAAAGTTTCGATGGGACACCCGCCTTTCGTAGTAAGGCTATCGCCATTGTGCATTTGAGTCCTAACAGCGTGATTGCCCTTGACTGTAGGTAGTTCTGATGGTTATTTGAAGGTAGCTCATGTTTCCAGGCCTAGTGATCTAGGTGATCCAGTGCCTATCCGTTCTTCTGGTGGGGGTGGCGGGGTGAGTGAAGCCCGTTTGGGGCGTTGTGAAACCCAAGAGAAAGTAGATTGTTTAGATTTTGGATATGGGTTCTGCTATTGTTTGTGCTAGGCGAATCAGAGAGCTTTCTCAGGGGGGTACGAGACATGAGAACTCAGGACATCTATAGTGGAGTTATTTGATATGAAGCTCATGACGGGGCCTTTTAGTTTTATTGTTGGGGTGTAATTTTTAATTTGGGGTATTAAGTCCTTATCGTTAGTGTCCTTATTATGAAAAAATTTGACTGTGAATTTTTTAATGGTTTCTATGAAGGTGTATTTTATTACATTGCACACATCCGTTGTTTTCATGAATCGCCTAGCATTACATACACTTCTTATGATTTGATTATGCTGCTGTTGAAGAACTTTTATTTGACAGCATGACCAAGCTCGTGAGTACTGGACGCAAATGCACTGTAAATATAAGCATTTTCATGTCCCTACACATTTTCGAGTTCCGGCCGATAAGGGGATATAATTTACACGACTGTGCTCGGAACTTATCCCTTGGAATCTATCCAAAATTACACCCAGATATTTAGCTTTCTGAGACCACGGGATGATATTATTTTTGAGATAGAGTTAAGGAAATTCCTGCTGTTTTAAAGAATTGTGAAACATTATGGCTTCAGTTTTGGATAAGGGGGTAGAATGGAAAATTTAAATCAATTTTCCATTTCTGGAACCCTTCCTCTAATTTGTGTAGTTGTTTATTTAGCGCGATGTGTATATAATTAGTATTTTCATTTCTGGTCAGTATAGCTGTGCCGTTTGCTTACAAGCATAACATAGTGTTGAATTGCTTGGATATGTCGATAATATATAGGGAGAAAAGCCCCGGTCCTAATTTGGAACCCTGTGGTACTCCTGCTTTAATGTTTTTGGTATCCAAAAGTTCGTGTTTAACCCTGGCTCTAAATGATCGATCGGTTAGATATGACTTAAGGATATTTAGCAGATAGAATGAGATCGTATATTCAATCAGCTTGAAAATGAGCCTACTTATCCAGACACGATTGAAAGCCCTTAGACTGTCCAGGAATACAGTTCCGGTTTTTTACTTGTTTTAGGATCCTCCCACGCTGTATTCAGATACTCTGACAAGTTGGTATGTCGTAGAGAGGTTCGGTCTAAACCCAACTTGCTCTGGAAACAGGATTTTTTTTTCAGTTAGATGATTGTTGAGTCTTTTTAATATTACGCTTTCTGCAGTTTTGCTTAATGACGAAAGTAGAGATATTGGTCTGTAGCTAGAAAGATTCGTGGGTTCCTTTCCTGTCTTGCAGATAGGGACCATTGTTGTCGTCTTCCAACATGCTGGGAAGTCAACCACTTCCAAGATTTTTTAAATATGTGAAAATAATAATTATGTTAAGGGGAAATATTTCGACAATTTTATTAGTGATATTATCATATACTGGGGCCTTATTGTTTTTAAGATTTTTTTTATTTCAGTTAAGATTTCAGATGGTAAGAGAGGTTGTATTATTGTTTAAGCTTGTTAGTGGCGCCATCTGGGTATCGTGAAATTTATTAATAACTTCACTGAATCTGGATTCCGTTTCTTTATGATTTAGCTTGTTTAAATTAAAATGGGTATCAAGGCTTTCAGCCAGGCAGTTTGCTTTTTCCAGGTCGGTTTGCACCATACTGGTCGGACCATTAAGGGTCGGAATGTTGTAACTTTTTATTTTTGAAGAGTTTCACTAAGTGTCAAATAGCACCATTCTCGTTGTTAAGATTAACTAGTTTATTTGTAAGAACTCTTCCTTTGATTTTTTCGTCTATTTTATTATTTAGTTTATTTAGTCTATTGAGTTCAGTTTTTAACGTTGGATTCCTATTGATTTATCTCCCTGATTTTATTTCTCTCTGAGTTAAGCTTTTAGATTTGTATGTTAAAATATGGTTGTTTTGGTTTAATTTGAATGGAGTTATTCGATCTAGGCATTAAGATTTTAGATTCTATTTCTTCCGCAAGATTTTCTATATTTGCGGAGGTTTGTAGATTCTTAATATTGAACATTATTTTGATAAGATCAATTTTGATTTGTTTCCAATTAGTTTTGAAGTTGATGTTTCGCTCCGGCAGAGTATATTAAATTCAGAGAATTCACGCTGCAACTTGAGATTGGCGGCATTTTATATCTCCCGGGAGGCGATCCGAGAACCTTCTGGGCCAATCAGGGCGCATCTCATTTTCTATTTGACGGATAGATAAAATTCTCTAAGTTTCCAGCATTATTCATTCAAATTCACCGCCAACCCGCCGAATGGTCGCTAAGTCAGAGACACCCGATAAAACTCATTTGGTTGATCGTAAAACTGCCTTTCTTACAATGCCATTATTCATGCTGGGAAACAAAATTACAGGTTTTTAAGAATATTAATCATTTGCAGGGGCATATTGAGAATAAACTACTTCGTAAAATGTCATTTTGTAAAGGTTTTTCAAGAATCAAATGCACCAAATGTTATGTTCTTCCATGCTTCAATAAGAACAAGAACTGTTTAAAAAGTTATTAAATATATTTGCATGTCCTTTAATTTCTACATAAAGCTGCGTTATCTAAAGTACTGTTTTCATTTATCTATATTAATAAAAATGCAACTCGAAATGCGTTGCTAAGCGCAAAACTGGAGAACGGCTCGACCGATTCGGCTAGTTTTTATTTTAATATTTTCGTTAAGACCCGAGGATAGTTCTTATGGAGAGAAAAAAATGAAAAAACTGCGAGGAAAATAGTTAAAACGACACTTTTCTTACTTTCCCGCCAAAAATCTTCATTTCCTTCCCCCACACCGAGTAGATAGCAGGAAGTAATAAATTATCATTTGTTTAGAAAGAAATGCGCGAAGTCAGTTGGTTTTCATTTATAGACAACGGGATGTTTAAAAAAGAAAGAAAATAGTTGCTTTTATTATTAGTCTGTATGGATATTTAATCTATGTCTGCTCGAAATAAAGTCATAATAAAGTAATGAATAAAGAAAAAAAAGAATAACAGAGGGGCAAAAAGGGTTTGTAGAAAGAAAATTAGTGAAGAAAAAAAGAATAGAAAAATAAAGAAAATAAGGGTGTGTGTGCGTCACCGTTATTTCCTCTGTGCGCGGCATTTTCCAAGCTGTTTTTAAACTTTCGCATCTCTTGAAAATCAATTGTATCTTTATTTGTTTAGTGTATTTACATTTATGAAAATATGAATCTTCTTAATCTATAAAAACATAGAATTTTAGACCTTTCTCTCCACCATTTAGGTAAAATATGAATTCCGGGACAATCATTGCTCGGATAGAAAGAGAAAGATGAGTAGCGCAATGAACTGAACATCTGAAGAAAATTATACTAAATTATACTATAAATAAATTATTTGATTATCAAAATTTGTTTGGTTTAAAAATGTTTTGGTGAAAAACCTGTTATGAGACACAGCTACATAAAATATTATATGAAATTTTTAGCGAGCATTAATACTGGCGAACAGACTGGTCGCCAAAGGCGGCTAGTGTAACAATAAAAGTGTCTCTTCAGATTTAAACTTCATAGCTATTTTACATAAACTAACAATCTTAATTTTAATAAAAAGATTATGATGATTCTATGCTTAAATCTCATATTTTGATGGTTTTAACATATTCTATCGTATAATATAAAGTAATATATGAAAATAATATATCATAAATCTATGCTGTATAATTTTATAAAAAATATAAAAAATGATGCAGCATTTGAAAAGTTAGTTAATAGGCCCAAAATAAACTTTGCTGTGTGGTGTTGACAATCGGTAAATTTAGTTTTCTGTCAAAAAAAGTAGTAAAAATATAGTCTATTATTTTAAATAATTTTTTATTGATGTTCACTGTTATAAAAAAAAGAACTACGTTTTTTTCAGATGTAATAAAAAAATCATATATTGTAGGGTTAAAACTACATTAAAGGGAAATTGTTGTATTGTCTTTTTGTAAACGTTCCAAATTCCATAAATGACTTTCAAAATAGTTTCATATATAGTTAAGAAATTTGATGATAACTAGGAGGTGAAACTTAGTTACTTTAACTTCCTTTTTTTAAAGGAGTATTATGAATACTTTGGGGCAGAACTTGTAATTTCGAGCAGTGATTCTATGGCTAGGACAACACCTCAGCTGATATCAACTCCCCAAAGTTCTGCACTAGACCAGTGGTGGACTGACTGGGCTCAAACGGATTTAACAAGCTCCATTCCCTCTTACAAGATTATTATTCAGTGAAATTGGGTTTCGAATCTGAAACTCACCGGGCACAAGACAATACTTGAGAAATTTAGGAAACATTCAAAAGAGATGTAAATGAATCTGAAGAAAAGTCGCCGTCAACAACAACAAAATGGGAAGTTTCTGTAATTCGAGTATTTATAAGTGCATCTTCACAAAACATAACACAAACATAATTAATCAAGTTAACTAATATAGTTAGTAGATTATTATATCGAAATTTTACCATTATGCATTTTTATTTTCCTTATGTTCTGATGAGAAATTCAAAAATTACAGGTGTTTGGAAAATGATGTTAACGGGAGGTTCAATGTTTTTGAAGATATCTCAAAAATTATTATAAATTTTACAATATATTTACGCTTAATAAAAGAATATGTTATCACTACACAAAATGACGAAAAAAAATAAATAAAAAGATTAATATTTTTTTTGAAACACAACTGTGAAAAAAATGAACTTGAATATAATAAAATTTCTACAGCTACAGCTCTTAAATGCCATAACTAAAAAAAAATATTTCTTTATAATTTTTCAAAATATTAACGAAAGTCTGAAACATTTTCATTGTCAATGTGCAACATTCACTTTTTTTAGGATGGTATATAGTCTTAATTTGTAATATATTGATTGTAAAATGAATAAATAGCAAACGATCGATAACGATTCGAGAAATTCGTGCTTTAATGGTTATCATGAAATCCTGCGAAAAAAAACATTAATTTTAATTTTAGATGAAAAGATGTTAAAAGAAAAAAATCTTTCCTTTAAAAAATGTAATTATTTTTATTTCAATAATTTAAAATTTATAGTATTTAATTAAGCAGAATTTTTCGTTAGAAACAAGGATATATATAGTTTTGAATTGCGAATTTTAAAAAATAATTTTATGCATTATTCTTCTTTCTTTCAATTTCCTTCTCTTTTTAGGCGAGATATAATTATCAATATTTGTGCAAATTAGAATATTTATAAACTTTTAAAATAAAATCTTTTCATTAACATAATCTAAATGTCTGATATTGCTTTTTATATTTCAAAGGAAACCAATGAATACGGAATGTTTACATGAATGAAAATAACTACTTATCTTAAATTTTTGTGTTGTATTTGTCAATGCAATTTTTAAAAATAATTTAGAGTGCTTTGATCAAATTTGTTTTGCTCATTTCATTTATTCCATTGTTCTGTATAATTGACAAATTTTCCCCCAAAATGAATTCTCTTTCATTTTAGTGCGATTTAAATATATATTTTTTTATCACAGTAATCTTTTGTTAAGTTTTTAGGTTCTCAAAGTTTAAGAGCATTCATCTTTTCACATTCTGGGAATGATGAATATTTCTGTTTTAATATATTTCATATAACAAAATGAGAGCTTTATAACAGAATTATCTGATTTTCTTTCACCCCAATTCTCATTCACAATGAGCAATAAATCATTGTTTCTCCTCATAAAAAAATTGTTTAAAGGAAACTAAAATAATGTTTCCAGAAAGTCAAACACCAAAAACTGAATACGTTCAGAAACAGATGTTATATTATTAACTCACATCTGATACATTTCTGCTTATTGTAGGATTCGGATTTGAATAGAAAGCTACAATGCACCGAAACACGTTGTGCTTGTCCTGACTGCTTAACTATCTTCAAGTGTGGCGATATCGAATGTCACTAATCTTCTGCTTTAAATTAGAGCGTCCAAATGGATATTATGGTTAGCGGATTAATATGAGTACTTCCCTGCTACATCCTGAAATACTTCCGTTAGATGAATTGGGTTGACATTTCGACCTGTATTCAGATGCCAAATGTTAAACCTCTAACTTGACCCATTTATTGTATTTTCATGTAAGAGGGCACGGTATCAAAAATTGTCTTTTTTTTTCAAAAATAGGAAGGTCTAAAACAAGGAGTACAAAGATCTCAAATTATTTTAGGACTGCAGTGCCAGAAAAACAGGAACTGAAACATGTTCACTTCAAGTATTATTTACTCATCACTTTTATGCAGTTACTTCAAGTAAATAACGTCAGTTGAATTTTCTAGAGAAACAAAGTTTTAATTTCGCAATTTAAAATTTATTATTATAATCTTATTATAAAAATACAAAACTTTGCACTTTCTTTGATTCTGTTGATCTAATAAAAAATGCTACGAAACTCTGTTAAAAACTTAATGTGTTATATCTTTTTCGTTTATTAAAAAATATATTTAGATGAATTTACTATTCGATTCACAATCCCTTCTGGATGAAAATAAAATATCCTTTTTTCAGTAAAGCCTTTAAATTCCTAGGATTCTAGGGAATTACGAAAATTCATTTCTTAACAATAAACTAAATTTAAGTTTACGAAACGGCTTTTCTCGCCCTTAAATGTTAGGTAACTGACTATCCGAACCGTCATTTCAAAGGGAAATATGTTGGAATAAATTCATTTTCTTCTAAATAAAAATTTCTGGGTATGAATAAAATGTCTTTTGTTCGAGACTAACTATGGTTGTTGAATTATAAAATATTTTCAATAGTAGTGAAACCCTGATAGCTTCAATTCAAGCTCATAAATCATTCTAGTTTAGATACATTAACGTCCCGTTTTAAAGAAACTCTATTTTGGAACGAACCTCTTAATTTCGAACCGCATTCAGAGGGCGAGGATGGCGCCTGAGCTGGCCTCCCCTTCTCCTGGTCGCACCGGTTGGAAGACACTTGTCCCCGGTAACTGGGGCATGCACCAGATCCGCCTACGGGACTGCTGTTGGGTGATTGGGTCTCGAACCTGAAACCCCACAGTTCCGAAGTCGAGAACTTAGGACCAGGTGTCAGCGAGCCCCTAAAAATATTCAAAGAAACATGATAAGTTTTTTATAATCTAAATCAATTAAAAATATGTTGGTCTTATTTTCGAAGTGCCAGTGAAAAAAAAGCGAAAGTCATTTTTATATTAACAACCTGAGGTTTATTTAATATGCGATCCTGAATAATTAGTTCGTTTCAGGAAGGGATTTTAGCTAAAAAAAAATTTAATTACACTACTGCAAATTTTGAAGTGAAATTAAATATACATATAGGAAGAAGTATGCCAGATCAAATTGTTGAAATATCTTAGTTTTCATAATGGATGAATTTCAAGACAGCAGTTCATTATCATATTAACTTGTTTATTAGTCTATCGATAAGAATAAATCTGTGGTCTTGAAGCATTTCCATCAATAGAAATTTTGTAAAGATACGATAATAAATATTCAAGATATAGGGGTTCCATTTTTTTCGACCCATAATTATATGCGTCTGCATATAAGGTATGCTGCAAATGAAAATATATGTTGTTGATACTAATGGCACTTGCCATGTACAAGCTCGATGTAGGAGTCAGAGATTTAAGCCTAATAAGTGTCTTTTGTTTTGTAGTAGCGCCAACTAGGACCAAGAGTACGACTTTTGCTACTCACTCATCACATTCGCTTGCACAACCCATTTTTACAAGGGGGCTCATTAACATACCTTACAGATAAAGCACGGAGGAACAACCATGCCCGAACCGGGACTCGAACCCGGGACGTCCAGATCACGAGGAAGACGTGCCAGTCCTATAACAGGACGCCAGCATGAAAATATATATATAATTAATACGATGGATAATTACAGGGAAACCTGGTTAATTTAAATGCTTTTTATTCTGAATTTCAATAATTTAGATTTTTCTTTAGTTTCTTAATGTTTTTCATTAATAGGAAAATTAATTTATATTAAGAAGCTAAAATATCTTTAAAAATTAGAGCTTGTTTCGGTTCTTTGAGTTTGAACTAAAATTTATCTAAAATTTCCAAATTGTTTGCGTTAGTTAAATATGGCCATCATTGAGGATATTCTTCTGAGGATAGAATGGCCTCAATGATTGTAAGAAATGAATTTTATGACTCTTAATTCAATCTAATATTTTATTGCTATATAATATATTCAATAAAGAATTTCTAAAATTTAAAAGTTTAGAATACGCAAGCTGTTAATTGTTTTATTTATTTAAATTGCTTATTAAAAAAACGACTACATTTAAAGCATTGTATACTGTTTGTTTACTGAAATTATTTAATTATTTAGTGAATCGTTGCTTTTAGAACTTAAATTTTTAATTGCAATTACTTCATCTATCTTTCTTTATCATTATTTTAATACCCTCGAATCTATTACAACTGTCAAATATTACAAATGAATCTTCACGGACAAATTTCATCCAAAAAGTGTCAATTTCTCTTGTTGCCGTAGTTTTCAGATACATTTTTTCTCAATTAAAATTTTTACCATGCTACGGTAAAATGCGAATTGTTTAATTTTTTTTAATTCAAACGAAAATCTATTTTAAGAAAATAAAATTGAAATATCTATAATTCAATTTCTATATCTTTTTTTTATAAGTTGCAATTCACAGGAATATAAAATTATATCACCTCCTGGACATAAGCATTTCCTTTCAAAAGTTATTTCCTTAACGATTGTTTACCTCCGTCCCAAAAATGATGCTATTTCTCCTTTCCATACCGTTATAAAACATATTTGAAAAGAAAAATTACATTGATTTCAAATATGCTATAATCAATTTCGTCGGATATATTTCCTCTGAAATAATTCCAATTGCTATGACTTCGTCATCTGATGTGAATTGCCATTTTATGTTTTGAATACTAAATGTATAAAAGTGCTTCAATTATTAAAGCACAAATCGGTTATTTAAAGAAATTAAGCCAGTCATAAATTTAAAAAATGATATCTTGAAAAGAAAAGCATTAAAATAAATATTTGCATTAAAAATTAGAATAGAAAATCGTAACAGGTAAATAAAAAAATATTCACATACAACATCGGTTTATTTACACCACATAAGTTAAAAAAGAGTAAACCAAAAATAATGTTAATACTCTACCTGAATGAGTCTCCCTAATGATGTCAATATAATTCAGTATCTTGGGAAAAAAAATATGCCAGCATTATTCATTTCAGGACAAAAAAAATCGGTCTCCATTTTATGAAAAATCCATTATCGTAATTATCTTCATTGATGAATGTTTTCAATAGACTTTTATCGATTGGGTCTTGATTCTGACAGATCACATAAAGAAATTGCTTAATTGAGTGAGTATCTACTTTTTGTTATGCCACAGCACGAACTGCGTCCTTTTCATATAGGTATAGAAAATGTCAATCTATCTATCCCCCCCCCCGTGATATCAAAAGCGAACTAATTCACACAATAATAAAGCTATAATCGGAAAAATATTTTTTTAAAAAGTGAAGGCAAAATTGTTTTCCATTGTTGTCAACAGAGACTAGTTCTAAGCACCAGTAGACACCGATCTTCGAACATATTCTAATCGATCAGTATTGCCAAGGTAACACAGTAAATTGAACCGATAGGTATTGGTTAAGAATGCATTTCATGACGAAAGTTGCTCTTGTACACAAATTGCATTCACTGAATTCTCTACAGAAAATACTCGATGCGTTGTTCGGAATTTAGTTTATGTTTTAATTCAGAAAGGCGATGCATGCTCATACTTCAGCAATCTTAAAATATTAAAGCTCAAAAAAGAAAAAAAATTGATTTGTTTGAGTTAAAATTTTCTTTATTAAAAGATTATCCATTTGAATAACTGGAATAAATTGACAACATATAGGTGAGTTTGTTTGGATTATAATAGTTTCATTAAAATATTTTGAATAATATAACACTTTTTAGCAGTTTTTATATATCTGTTCTCATATTCCATTTCAAGCTTTCTTATTTCTAAGTTTATAAATTTTACTAAATGCGTCCATCTTTTAACACAATCTAGGGCAGGGTAGGGAAATATTAAAATAATTAGGTTTAAATATTCATCGTCAACAAACATCTGGAAATTAATTAGAGAGAAAACATTATTAGTATTTTTTTTACTTAAGAGAATTCTTTTTTTTAAATAAATAATGACTACTTCGTGTAAAAGTGAAATACCGAAACGTTGAAATACGACACTTTGTGTTTACACCTACACATAAACAGTTCTTCAGATGTCATTTTTTATACATTGGTTCATTTTCGTTATTTGAAAATTTTTACAACGGCTTCTTTGAACTGTAAGGGTGAGGTATTTCTGAGTTCAAAAGTCAGAATAAACGACTAATCCAGGTAAGGCTAAAATCTTCTTTGCATCTTTTTTCAACATTCGTTTAAAAGGCATACTTGTTTGAGGGTAAATATAATCTATCAATGAAAATGCTGGTAAAGCACATAAAAATGTAAGCTTCCTCAGATTAAGATAAAAAAAATTAATTTACTTTTTATCAGGAAAAATAATGATTTGTAAAATTAATATGTGACTTCAAAGTAATTTCTTAACGTTTACCTCAAGGAAATATTATTATATGAATCTTTTTTTTCTGAAACGTTTGTCAAAAAAACTTAAGTAGTAAAAACACTACAAGATATTTTGGGCTTAAAAAAATCACTAAAATAAATATAACTTGCTTTATACTTAAAAGAAGCTCAATACTTAGCTAAGTTATCAGCTATGTATCATAAAATGTGTGAAATTCGCAGAGAACTATATTTCTTCCTTTTATTTTAAATGGTTCTAGAGCATCAAATATAAATGCACGTGTATTATTTCAGTTGATCTCTTTTACAAATATAATTATCATAATCGACATAATATTTTAAAGGATTTAAGATATCACAATTACTCTGCATTTTCCCCAACACTGAAACGTCTTGAGTAGATGAAATTCTCCCAATGCTTTTTTTTTATTCAATCAAGATTTTGTGCAAGTTATACATACCCACGGCTTTCATTAATTTGAATATCATAATGAAATATTTCTGAATCTTCATGACGGTTAAAGTTATATCGACATAACTTATCGATTTATAGTCGAAAACTCAAAAAATAACTCTTGAAATTCACGAATCAATATGTAAAGACTTAAAATGACACTTACTTCTTTATATTCTGAAGGTATTTAAAGCATTGCTTTAATCAAACCTAAATATTCATAATACTACTTTTACTTGACGTTATTTGTAAGAACATGGGTAAAAGTAATGCCGGCAGCAAACCTCAGAGAGCAGCTGAAGGCAGGCATTATGATTTGTTAGTTGTTAATTTAAATAATTTGTTTTAACAAGTTTGCTGCCCAGGCTCATGCCTGGGATTCGAACCATTATCTAATAAAGCTCTTACTTATTTGCTCCCCTTTAACTTTTGTAGAGAAGAAAATATTTTATTAGAGTGTATATGTAAATCACAGGAGACTGAAGTACTGAGGAACATGTTTAAACAAGGACATATAAATTAAACATAGAATTGTTATACTCGGCACTTTCTACATTGTATGAGAACTGTCGCTGTCTCTCTAATGTGAGTGACAAGGCAGACAACGTGTTAATCAAGCAATTTTTTTACTGGAATTACTTTGCACGAAAGCATTTCTAATGATAATTATTTTTAAAGTTTATGGTTGAATTATTCGGACTATAAAGGTTAAGAATTTTATTCTTTTTTTTAAATTAGAAGTTTTTAATTCAGTTCCTGCTATTAGTTTACACTCTCCATATACATATTTATATATCTTGTTCAAATTTACAATCGTTAATGAAATGCTTTTTATTCATCCAGTCAAGTCCAAATACATTTTTTTTAACTTGTAGTGGTTGAAACTTGATGTTAATACATTTTTTTAGAATATTGATTCATCAATTAAATTAAATTAATTTTTAATACTCTCATTAGCAGTTTGTAATGAAAACTGAAATCAACAGGCAGTAGCTCAATCGGTAAAATGTGAGAATTTCAGTATTTTTCACGTGAAGGTGAAGAATGCGAGTACAATTGAGAAAATCAATAATTTTTTGATAACTTATTTACATTAATTGCAACTATTTAATAATAAGTAACTAAAATAAAAATTTTCGTTGCTGATCTAAGTAGGAATTAACTAAATTTTTTATATTACTTTTAATACAAAAAATTTAGTTTATAATAGTTTAATTTTCCTTTTTTTTTCTGTAAAAGCGTACGCCTTCATGTTATATATTTATGAAGTGTCTTAAAGCATATTGAATTCTACCAAGATTTATACCCTCATATTAATAAACAATAATTATTCTTAACTTTCACAAATCATTTCAGATGTGTTTAGGATGTTTAGTAAGCATTTCGGGAGCATGAGGTTTCTAATGGAACATATATATTATAGAGTGTCTAATATATTTTCTGAATTTTGTTGGTTTTCATTTGGTTAAGAAGGCTAATATTCGTGAAAGTTCATTGTCACCTGATGGTCTCAATTAAGATAGAAATACCATCAGAACAAATGATGTATATACAAGTGGTTATCAAAATGATAAAAATACCTTGAATTCAGTGACATTTAAGAATGCGTTTCGTGAGCATTAAAATATAATTCTAATTTTCAGGTTTTTTTAGTATAGAAAGTATATATCATGGTAGTAGGTTGGTTGGTTGGTTTATTGGATTTAATGGCACAAGGGCCAAGTTTGGCCATGCTGAGCCAAACGTTTGTTTAAATAGACCATTGATACTAAAATACTCAATATTTTTTAAAAGTTATCCAAAAATTAAAAAAAAAAGATTTATAAAAAAATCAATTTTAAAATATTTAAGAGATCTAAACATGGTTTTTAAAATCGAGTGAAAGTCTCAGAAGAAACATTGTGATAAAACAACACCAAGCACATCGAAGTGTTCTCAAAAAACACTTTGTAATGAGAAATGATGAAAAAAACAAAAGACAAATGCTATAATGCTATAAATGGAATCCAATGTAAAACAAACATTCTCAAGCTTTGCAAAAGGAAATTGCAGAGGAAAAAAATTCATTTATTTTTATATTTGGTTGGGATGATAAATTTAAATTTTGGTTTCTTTTCCCTAATGAAAGGAGGTGGAGTACAGACATCGTCAGACGTCTCTTCGAGTTCTTCACTCATTTTATACTCCAACATGTCCTCTGAAGAACTTGAGATAGTCATTTCTGTGTCGATTTCAGGGTGCAAGACAGAGGTATCTTCTAATGTGGAGACGTTCAAATGTTGAAAATCAGGGTCTTTCTCAATTCTAATGCATGTGTCAATTTTTGACACCCTTTCTGTAGCAGAAGATTTGGCATCTTGCATTGTAGCAGAATTTGATATTTGACTGGGTGAAGTTTTCCAGAATTTGGAAAATGATTCTTTTCCTGTATGGGACGTAGGAGAAACTTGTGGAGACGATTTGTTTTGTTTTGATTTAATTTTTGTGTCCTTGATTTTCCTTTTTTTTCACTTATTTGAAGCCAGTAAGATTTGGGGAAGCAGAAGCCCGTTCTGAAACATCCAGACAGGAAATTTTTTCAGCACTTACTTTGGGCAAATATGCTGTTAAAAATGATTCCGGATATCTGGGGCAAGTTTCAGTTGGAATGTAAGACTTTTTAAAGGAAGAGGAATCAGTTGGCAGATTAAATGAAATCACTTGCGTACTTTTAGTTTCACAGATATTCTTAGTAGCAGCTGCGTAAGTCAATCCAGAAGTGGTTGAACGTGCTTTAACTCTTTGCCTAGCTTGAATATAAGATATGCCTTTGGACACTTTTTCAGAGACTACTTCCTTTTCAAAATGCCATGAAGGACATAAGCGGGAAAAGGAAGTGTGTTGCCCTTTACAATTAACACACTTTTCCGGTGCGGTACATTCTGAACTTTTATGTACACTTTTGTCCACTTATGTCCACAACGGGCGCATGTAAGAGACCCGCGGCACGAGGTTTTGGAATGGCCAAATCTCTGGCATTTAAAGCATCGCAAAGGATTTGGAATGTACGGCCTAACTGGCAAATTCATATACCCAGCTTTAATGAAACCAGGCAATTTTGACGAGTGAAAAGTAAGCATGAGATGTTTCGTACTGAGTAATTGTCCATCCTTCCGTATTGAGATACGTCGGTACGTTAGTAACTCCTTGGTTGTTCAAATCTTTGGTAATTTCTTCAACTGGCGTATTAAACAGCTCTCCGCAGGAGATAACTCCTTTGAAAAAATTCAGAGTTCGATGTGGATTTACTGATAATGGAATGTTTCCAATGGATTTTATTTTCGCTATCTGTTGTGCTTTCTTTTCAGAAGAGACTTCAATAAGCAAATCCCCAGAGCGTAATTTACGAATTGAATGTACTGAACCTAATTGACCAGATATGCCTTTTTCTACTAAAAAGGGGGAAATTGAATGAAATGTCTGATTGTCAGATGATATCTTTATAACAAAAAAAGTGTCGAAATGCTTTTGAGAGGAAGAATTTTATTCAAGATGATGCCCACTGAAGGGAGATTTCTTTTTCTTAACCATGCAAAGTATCTGCAGTATCTGCAGCTAAAACTAATTAATGGAAAGGAAACAAATTCCATATACCCTCTGTTTCAGGCACGGTGAAGTGAAATCCGTAAAATATAATAATAAAAAGGTGTTATCTTTAAAAGATGTGTTAGAATAGATAACGCAGCAATAATACCGAGGAGGACAAGAAAAATGGACGACACAAAATTTTATCAGACTTCGAATGATAAAAGATTCATGATATAACGAATGAATGGCACTCATAGAAAATCCTAGAGAGCCTTTGGCTCTTATTTTCAATTTCCTCATTTTAACTGAATACACGACATCAATCTCCCCGTGCCCTGCAGCTGAAATTTGGTTTCATTCATTTCATTAGTTGAAACGGGGGAAATGATTCTACAGCCACTATGCATTTTGTCTCTTGTATCGTGCTTCTAACACTAGTATACGAAATCAATTTTTCTGAAATACGGCGTTGGATGTCAGGAAATAGAATGATACTTACACAGAAACGTCAATTTGATTAATATTCATTTCAGATTCCATAAATGTGTGGTTAAAAAGTAGTGTTATGACTCTTTAACTAATTATAGCCTTTTTTCGGAAAAAGTCAATTCTCTGAATAAAAAAAAACTCAAAACGCTCTCCCCAAACAACACGTAAATCTTCCTATTTGCAAGTTAATGATGGAAATGATAGAATAAAAGTCAAGGTCAGGAAGATTTTCTACTAAACTAAAAATATGCTCATTGTTTTTAATTTAATAATTGAAAACCGACTTTTTAAGAAAAATTAGCATCGATGAGACAGATTTTTATGAATTGAACTGAAATTTTTTGCTCTCTTTTTTACATTAACTAGCAACATTTTAGGCATTCCCTTCAATGATAAAATAAAACAACTTATTTTGCGATTCTGTCTTTACATTGAAGCAGCATAGCAGAAAAAGATACGATTCCCTGTTTCCCTGGCTAATAGTATTGAATTTCAATCCAAAGTGTTGAAGCAGACACGATTAAGTTTTGAATGTGAGTCAGAGGCACCATCGGAGGTCAAAGGGTCAATGGAATTGCACATTGCAAGTTTGTTGAATTCTAGCTAATGGCTGCTTGGAAAAGACTGGATCATGTTTCGCGTCCTGATTGCTTTCAAACTAGTGCGTGGTGTGTGTGTGTGTGTGTGTGTGTGTGTGTGTGTGTGTGTGTGTG
>JAOUZG010047196.1:1557545-1608176 GCA_026289955.1 Argiope argentata
ACGTTTTTATAGAATAATGAGATTCAAATTTTCATGAATGTAAACACACTAAACAAATAAAGACACAATTGGTTTTCAAGAGATGCGAAAGTTTAAAAATAGCTTGAAAAATGCCGCGCACAGAGGAACTAATGGTAACACGCACACACCCTTCTTTTGTTTTCTATCCTTTTTTTCTTCACTACTTTTCTTTCTATAAACCCTTTTTTTCCCTTTGTTTTTAATTTTTTTCTTCCCTGCTCAGACTTTATTTTGAGCAGGCATAGATTAAGTATTCATACCGACTAATAACAAAAGCAACTATTTTCTTTCTTTTTTAAACATTCCGTTATCTATGAATGAAAACCAACTGACTTCGCGCATTTCTTTCTAAACAAATCATAATTTATTACTTCCTGCTATCTAACTCAGTTGGCGTGGGGGAAGGAAATGAAGATTTTTGGCGGGAAAGTAAGAAAAGTGTCGTTTTAACTATTTTCCTCGCAGTTTTTTAATTTTTTCTCTCCATAAGAACCATCCTCGTGTCTTAACGAACATATTAAAACAAAAATTAGCCGAATCGGTCAAGCCGTTCTCCAGTTTTGCGCTTAGCAACACATTTCAAGCTGCATTTTTATTAATATAGATGTCAGTGTTCGGTTGATTTAGATTTGAAGAAAATTTTCTCTCAATATTAGTTATGTACGTTGTGTGTTCCTAATCGTCCAATTTTTTGTATAACTATTCTTGTTTCCCTCCGCAGACTTTAAAATGCTTTCCTTTATCACATTCTGCCTTTTGCTGAGAGGTTCAACAGCATTTTACATGATTCGAGCATAAATAACATCTACCAAAATGCTGACCCCTTGGCTTTTCCATCTTGTGATGTACCAAAGTTTTCTTTCTTGAACCTCTTTTCTGGCTTCGACAATTCTACAAAAGCTCTAATTGTTTTCCAGCAAATTTTTAATTTTCTTCGTAAGTATTATAGTTCTTATACATCTGTTTAGATCGACGGTGGACTGAAGGCAGATGGATATGTTGGCTACGGAAAAATTTTAGGATCTCCTATTCACGGTTCCCGTCTGCAAAACTCGTGTCCAGTTTTCACTGCTGAACCAACAGACTCTTCTATGCCTTTCAGCTTATAGAATTTCCAACCCAACCTAAATTATGCATCAATCCTGACAGTATGAATGCTTTGCAAACTCTTTATAATTTTAAAAATCGGATTAACTCATCTGCTCATGACATCCTATCCTTTTTACGTACCCTTAACTTTAACGGTTTCAATATGATTTTCCATTGAGTTCCGAGTCATGTTGGTGTTTTTGTAAATGAATTTGCACATAAAGCTGAAGCTCCTGCCATTCTCTGGTCATGTGAATCCCCAATGGTAGAAATCTTAGGATTGGAGATGAGTACTAAGCTTCATTTCATTAAAAAATCTTTCGGTTTATGGCCTATCTAATTTATGTCAGAGATCGATGTAACACTGACTCGTCATCGCATAGAATACACCTTCTTCATCTATAAACCTTTATTATTCGGAGAAAACGCTCCCTTGTATCCAGTATAAATTGTGTTTGCTGTTGCGCACAGTAAACCCCAAAATGGTTTACTGAATACAAGAGTAAACCATTATGCGTTTTACTATTGTACACATCTTAATACATATTCCACTTTTACTCTTCAGCGTAATCATTTATTTTCATCGACTGTAACGGTGCAAGACTTAGTAGTAAATATTCCCACCAAAAGGTTTTTCATTTCTAAAAAATCATTGATTTGTATGAATCTATTTAGATATCTTAACCCTTCTTTATTTGCTCCATTTTTTTTATCTTATTTATTTATTTTACAAATTGATGGCTTTTATAAGACATTAGGATTAATACGATTGTTTTGATTTGGTTTTTACTTTCGAACGGGAAATTTTTTGAATGCATTTTAACCATTTTCTTAACGGAGCTTGGCCAAAACTATGATTCATGAATCATTAAAATTCGACAAACCAAACCAACTGTCCATATTGCATCTATCGGCAGTGACAAAATAAAGCATTAAAAAAATCAATATTCTTTGGAATGCTTGCAAACTACAAGTGGAGTGAAGGTTAGGGTTAGTAAAGCATTTAAGAAGTGATCTCACTTGTACATTCAAAAATATCTTGAGAACAAAAACATGAAAAGTAGAAAATAAATGATCTTCAATCACTTTGCATGTTTTGTTAAATATAAAAGGGTGATAACCCTTCATTCTTTGTTCTAACAAGTAAAAAAGAAGCAACCATAGTAGTTTTATTTACATAAGGATGAGGTATTTGAGTATTTAAAGGATGAAATATTTATTATTTATGTGAGGATTTGTTAATTTGAATTAAACTTCAGTGTGGATATCGGAACCCTCCCACTGAATTATCCGTGTCAGTGCCGCACATAACTTGCAACCACATACAAATGATCTGGGCTCGATGAGATTTCTTATATTGTTGCATTTATTTTCTTTGTTGAACGCAATAATATGTATAAAAAGAAAATGTATATAAAATCTGTGAAATCTGGAACAAATAAATTTACAATTTTTTTTGCATATTCGAATTGAAGAGTAATAAAAATTTTATTTCCTCTCAAAAGGATTTAATTTGCAGGTTTTACTCTTGGGGATAAATTTTCAATTTACATCTTAATCGATGTAAATTTGAATATTTACTACGAAAAGTGCTTGTAAAGCTCTAAATAATATTGAAACATAAGTCATTTCCACCGATTCCTTTTGAGGCCTCTTAAATCTATTTTCACTTGTAAATAATATGTTTAAATAGCTTTTGAATGATAATTAATGTAAAAAAATTCCGCATCTGAAGACATAAATAATTCCAATGTGAAGGAATCCCGACACATCTTCAAGTATCCAATTATATTTCATTTTACAACGTATGACTATTGCCAAACATTTACTGAAAAAAATTTGAAAAATTTTCTGAAAAGGGCCTTTTTAAAAACTGCTCACAATTCTTATTTTAATTTGCATTACCGAAATACCTCTTTACCTATCCATCAGATACTAAAAAAAGAAAATTTCACAAAGAGTTCTCATAAGCAATACTTTTATTGACAAACAGCGACATAACAGCAAAAAGTTTTCCCGAAATATTTTTCATAAACAAGATATTAATGCATCTTGCCATTAGGAAAACACTTTCTTTATTAACGATGTGTTTTTATCCGTTCGGTCACTCGAAAATGGGGTTCTTTGTATCCAAGCATAGATGTGTATCGATTGGTGTATTCAATCCCTTATGTTTAAAAAATATTATTCTTTTGATTGCGTACCATTTTCTGATTTTTTGGTGGGTTTTTTTTATTAGAAAACAGATAAAATTCAATTCCATTAAAATGTTAATATTTATATTCAAAGCAATATTTCCTTTTTGTTTCCTCTATTTTATTCAGTAAAAATTTTTACAAAAAATAATAAAAGCTAGGCATCGACATTCACTTAAATCTTACGTATAGAAACTTAAAAGATAAAAAAAAAGTAACAGTACAAAGATTTTTTTACAGTAGTTACATTTCGAATGAAAAAGATAATAAGGTAAAAACATGAAAAAAAGATATATTAGACTGATATTTAGAAAAAAGGAAAAAGGTAGGAAATTATGCGAAGAAAATTACAAATTCAACACAAAATTTCTTTAATAAAGGGTTACGAGTTCGCAATACAAAAGAGTTTATTGTGTTGGTGACGTAAAAGCATACCTTTTTCATAGCATTTTAATGGTAGATGCGGTGTAAAATGAATTAATTTAATATTTTAGTCATCATTCAAGACGGTACATTATTTCGAACTTTTATTTACTTATTTTTTAAAATGTTTGATCATTAAAAATATTTACAGCGTGATAGGAAGATGTAGATTGATTTTTCAGTAAAATTCAATTTAAAACAATTGTATTTATATTTGGAGTAATAAATAAAGCAGTGTATTATATTAATAATAGTTATGCATCCCAGCATTTCCAATAAACAGATTTCTCAGACTGAGTATTTCTGCTTCAAATAAAGCATATGCATGAGTTACTAGATGAGATAGAAAAAAAATTATATAAAAAATATTTAAAGTTCCTTCCTACTTAGATCAACAAAGAAAATTTTTTATTTTGCTACTTTTTTATTAAATAATTACAATTAATATAAATAATTTATCCAAAAAAATTTTGATTTTCGCATTTTTCGCCTTCATTTGAAAAATACTGAAATCCTCGCATTTTACCAATTGAGCTACTGCTTGTTGATTTCAGTTTTCATTACTAACTGCTAAAACTTTATTTAAAGTATTAAAAATTAATTAAATTTAATTAATGAATTAATATTTGAAAAAACCAAATAAGAGCTGAGTGTCATCCACTACAAGTTTAAAAAATTGCATTTGAACTTGATTGGATGAATAAAAAGTATTTTATTAGCGATTAAAAATTTGAGCATGATATATAAATATATATAGGAAGAGTGTGAACTAATAGTAGGAATTGAAAAAAGTAGTCTTCGTTTCCTACGTTCTTGTCGTAATTCGAGTTTGCTACAAAGAGGGTTAATTGCTTTTCATTTATTGTCAATAGTTTTCCGAATGACTCATGTACTTATTAACACGTTACGCGCCAAGCCTATTTTGATGTTCATTCCCTTTAGTTCGTGTTATAAAATTTCTTTCATATGCGGACAATCAGAGATCTAAATAAAGTGGTGATAAGACCACGTGCATTTAGGAGCATTATTTTGTGATCTCCAGATTTAAATTTATTAAAAGAACATAATTTTTAAAAATATATACCGTCAGTCAACAAGAGCTAATGAATCATGGACGGTAATTATATTGTTAGTCACCACTGCCTGAAAGAATAGCTCAAAATCAATCGCCGGTGATTAAAGAGGTTCGGAAGGAAAGTATACTGTCTATCGCTGGTGACTGATACTGTTTGAATGGAAAATGAAGAGTCAGTTGCCAGTAATTGACATGGCGCTTAGCGTGTTAAATGTTTGAGTTTCCAACTATAGGAATGATCTCAATATTTGTTTTTCCCTCTACAGTATGACAGTTTGCCAACACCTTATAATTAACTTGGAAGCTTGGCAGGTGCGTAATTCTTTTATTTTTCCCTTCGTGTTTAAAAATATTCTTTTCCTTTCTACTAATGAAACCACTTCAATTGTTATCATAAAAGTCTTTTAATTTTGAAATTTCTACTCTGTTTTTCCTTCCTTGAGTGAAATTAATACTGGCGAATTGTAATTTTGTTTCTATAAATTACAGAAAACAACAAAAGTACTGTAATCTCCAAAATATATAATTTTATTTTATTGAAACAGAGATGAGTTTATGCCTCTTGCTAAGGACTAAGGAAATAAATTAATGGGGTATTGCTTTTCTTTAGAAATATATACCCGAATAAAATTAATAAATTTTGAAAGTATCATCTTGTCGTAGAATAAGAGGGATTACATTACGCCGATTAGGTGATTGATAGGAAGGTTAGATTTTTCTAGCAAAAGATTGGAAAGCATTGTCCTTTCAAAGTCAATATAAAGATGCAAATCTCTTGAAGTGGCTTTTTTTACGAATACAGTTTAAGAAAGTAAAGACCTCGAAGTGACCCATTGTTCATGCATAACCAACCTAAGCATCCATAGAATAGGAAGTAACCCATGGCTCATGCAAGATCACAAGGAGCTTGAGATAGAATCAAAAGTATCGATTCATCTTCTTAGATCATTATAAGCATGTTACTATCATTCAGATCTATAGAGAAAACTGTTTCTTTCATACACAGAATTATATTCCGCTGAAGATAATACTTCACCGAACGAGTTTTGTACACTCTAATGTTGTCGTATTTTAAGACAAAGCAGAGACCCATTATAGTGTAATAAGAATGAGCATAAATATCAACGATTTCATCTCTATAGAGATGATAAATTCCACTTGGAAAGACAAAGAAGTCTATGCATCCGTTTGAGATATCAGCCAACAGGCAATTTCTAAATTTCCCAAATTAATAATTTCACAAATGTTTGATAATTTGTAATGAATTTCAAGTTTCTCTTCGACAAATAATATTTTATACTGCTTCTCCAGATGAATCTGGATTCATCTACAAAGAATGAAAAAAATGGCTGATTGAGCTGCTCTTCTGCTTAGATTTTTCAAATTCCATTTCAAATATTTTTCACGGTGGCACGAATTAAGCAGCCTTTATGATCAAATTGCTCAAAACTGTGCTTTTCCTGTTGCTGCAAAAAATAAGATTGGTTATTGATAAGTTTGTAATTATACTTCCCGATATAACTCATGTCTTGGGATTTGATGCTTTTCTCGGCTCTCATTGATTGAACTGTATGGAAAACAATCTGCCAATGTCACTCCATTGCAATCCATCAAGCATGTCTCGGAGTCACCAAAAGAATAAGTTTCTTTCTTTTTTGAGATTTACTATCTTATTATCACTATGAAATCGACAATATTACTGCCTCATATTTTTTCTACATCCTGCATATGTGCATTTTCACTGCAAGAGACATTATTTTACATAGTGCACTTTTGTATCGTTCCTTTCATTTAACAACATAATCAAATTTCATACCGACTGATTTCTTTTAAAACGATTCGTTGAAATTTTCGTTAGTTAATGGAAAGTATTGGAGAATATAATTAATTGAAATTATTCTCACAACTTCGTTGTGTACTCATTTCTCACACTACAAAGATAAAAACATTTATAGAATAATTGTATCTCTAAAGAATTTTAAAATCGTATTTAAAAACAAAAAAACCTGATAAAGGTTGAAATGGCTTGTTTTTATAGCTGGAATGATTTTGTTAAGAATCTATGGTTTATTTACAACCTTATTTTGCAACTATTAAGTAGCATAGTTTTTCGTTTAGGAGCTTTCAACGAAAGCCAAATTCATTTATAGTAATCAATGCCGAATAAACTCAAACATTTGTCGAATATTTCTGAAATATTTTCATACTAAAGTGAATTCTATATCCCGAAAGCTCATAAAAGTAGGAAATAACGTATTTTTGATTGCGACACCATTCAATATGACAGTAAAAGCCTGCATGACAAGCAACTTTTCTCAAATGCTGTCAATAACGTTTCCATGAATTCCAAATTAACATGACAGTACTGTAAAATACTGAAAGCTTATTATTATTCTTTCTGGAAAATACTCCTTAAAGAATCTTTCTGTATTTTAAATATAACTGGCGTAATTTAACAGAATTTTTTTAAATACTTATATTAAATATTTTATGTCATAAAAATCAATTTACAAAGCTGAAATGGCTTAATTTTTTTTAAAAAAAAAGCTTATTCCGTCTTTTTGATACTTCGAAAAACAAATTTGACCTTGGTACGTATCAGGAAACAGAACGTTCAATTTGTCGGCTTAGAATGTAAGGTTAAGCTATTTATCTTACTCGGTATTTATTATTACTACTATTTCTTTAAACAGATAATTCTGATTTGTTATTTTTCATTCTTTTTTTATAGTTTTCATTTCATATAAATATCTAATCGTCACTGTTTTTGAAATTATTTATTCATCTGATCTTATTATCTATATTTGAAAAGATGCACAGTTTTATATAACTAATCACATCAAAGTGAGACACAAAACTCATATATGAGAAGTTTAATATTAAAGTGATGAAAGTAATTAAGTCAATTAAAAATTAATCAATGCTGTAATATTTCAGAGAAAAGTTAGAATGAAATAAATATTTTTATAATTCAAAAACAATATGTGAAAAGGGGGAAATTGATAATCGATGACTCCATTGCAGCCCTTCCTCCTATTTTAAATAATGTTTCCAGTATTAAATGAAATACCAAAAAAAAATTCTTTCACTTCTCATTATTTTATCCCAAATTATGTCTGTCATCTATTTAAGAACGTCGGCATTTAATTATAAGAGATTTTGAGCATTGAGGTATAAGATTTTTTTTGAAGAGATAAATGAAAGATATGATTTAGTAGATATGTCATTTAATATAATTATATCCAATTTTCTCCGAATCAAAATTGCTTGTGAAATATCATTGCAAATTGTTTTAATAAATATTTGAATGTTTATATATAATACAGGGTGGCCATAAAATAACTTTTCTTGTGTGGAGGCATCTGTAACTAAAACAAATGTACGAAATGAAACTACATTTCATATACAGGCTGTAAAGAGCGTGGGAATATGAATTTCGTAGAAAAAATTAGTACTAAAAGTTGCCGGCCGGAGGAATATTGGCTCTGCTCTCACGAACGAAAACGGAAATTTGCCGATGGGAATTTGTATTGTATATGGAATGGGTTATGTGAAATTTCTACTCCGTGCTTGACACCAGCACCATGCGTTCTTTAAGAAAAGTGAAGAGTCAACTGACCTGTTAGCAGTCTGCTCTTCACTAATCATGTGTTCTTGAATGTTGTTCGTGATTGAATTGTTGACATATTCTTAATTTGGGCTCATCTTACATCACGGTGCTTTACTGGTAAAACTGTTCTATAGTAGACAGTGTAGTACCGTGTCAGCTCTTTTGCAAGCCTGAATAGTTTTATGTACAGACCATAAGACGTGCTGTTATGAACATCGAAACTGTCAGTTTACAGTCAGCAATTAAGAACATTATACACTGTATGCAATATGTTGTACTCAGGGAGGGTCTGCATATTGAAAATGGTGCACGGTCCCCAGGGAACCCTAACATTGGTGGGAAAAAAGATTTTCTGTAAGTTTCGTGAATCCCTTCATAATTATACCCTACAGCACCACTATTTTTCTAATCAACAACTTTTGGTATTATTATTTTTTCTGCAGTATTCATCTTCCCACACCTTCCACAGGCATTTCGTTCATTCGTTTTAGCTGCAGAGGCCACCAAACAAGGAAAGTTATTTTATGGCCATTCTGCATATATATATATATATATATATATATATATATATATATATATATATATATATATATATAATATGAAAATTAAACGAACTTTCTTAAAAATAATTCAAAACCTTGACTTTTTTATGGTGCTTTTTTTAATTTGTAGAACAAGAAAACGGATTTCAAATTTATAATGCCAGGAAATTCTTAAGTATTTCATGAATAAATTCAAAACCAAATAAATGGATCAAAAAGCACCCGAACATTTTCAAATTTATTCATTTTTCTGAATTTTTCCAAAGACGCAGAGAGAACAGTTTTTTCATGCAAAAGATACATTTGAACCCATGTGTTATTTACCACGAAGTTATCTAGAAGAACCGACAAAAATTAATGAAGAACAAAAATATTTTAGTTCTTCCTTTTCTCAAAAATTAATAATGTTTTAAAACCATCATCCATGATTCTGAGTATTATGTGCAATATTTAGATGCCTTTTCGTAAAAATAGCGCATATGTTCAAGATGTTAAGGACTTTTCTCGAAATCCCAAATTTATTACAAAATGCAGAATTTTGAAGTAAATTATTCAAAACTTAAAGAATACGTGTCGAAGTATTATTGAAATATTATCAAAATGAAAGGTGATTCTGTAACTATTCGAAAAAATATGAGTATTTTTGAAAAATAAAGTTAAACTCCACATGTGCAAATTATAGATAAACTTTCTTTTAATAATTTCAAAGCCATATATAAAGAGTGCAATTTACATAAAAATTTCTGTTGAATTCATCTATATTCAGAAATGAATGAATATTACATTCATTTCATTTCAGCTCAGCTCGGCATTACAGTGCGCTGATTTTCCTTTGCTCTCCAAGAGAAGTGAAGAGATTAGTTGTTTTTCCCAGATTGATATTTTTTAAACTTGAGTCTTCGAGTTATTTTCCTGAATTCTATAAATGATTAGAAAAAGTTATTGCTTCTACATACTTTTAAATTTAGTACCTAAGATAGTTGCAACAAATTAGACTTCATAAATAAGAAAAAAATGTGTTATTCATTATTATTTGTATAAATATCAAATTTCAATCCCCGTATAATTCGAAATATTATATTGCAACGAAACTTGATCTAACTTGGCACGGACTGAATAGCTCTGTGGTAGATTGCTATGAATCGAAATCAATAGTTCGCAAGTTTTTATCTGTAAGTAGGCAAGCTGCCCAAAAGTTGTTTTGTTATTGATTTACTTTTTGTTATTTCTCGTTTGTTCTGGAATGTTCTTATAATTTCTGTACCTTTCTAAATAAGGCAAAATGGAGTCATTTCGAATTGTGGATAAAAATAGATATAAGGTTTAGTTCTTTGAATAATGTCTTGAGTTGAGATGAGCAAGTGTTATTTTTGACTTTAGTTAATACACGACTGATTTCATTTACGCGACAATATAATGAAAAGCCTTCAGACACGTTCGTGCTTTCTTTATCCTGCAGTTGTGCCAATTGCTATTACTATGTGTTGCCACCTTTTGTTGCAACGATAGCTGATATTCTCAGAAACAAGCTATGAGCAAATTTTTGGAGGGTTTCTTAGGAATTCTTGGGGGAAAAATTGTAAGCTTTGCCACTGATGAGTGTTGATATGTGCTAGATAGAATTCGATATTCTATTTCATCCCGAAGATGTTAATGGGATCTAAGTATAGAACTAAAAAACAGAACTAAGTACCTCTAAATATAAACCAATGAATTGTGTACAAAAGTTAAATATAGAGATGGTCAGAGAAGAAATGTCATCTGTTGTACTAGAAATGCATTATCCATTGTTATTAAAAATAAGGAGGATAATTTTGAAAATTCTAAAATACAAACGAATCAGTTGAGTGAAGATGGCCAAATTGTATGCCAAAATTTGTGTTATTTGTAAACAAATGGTTTTTATTTGTATATTACTGTTTCTTTTACTTCATAGAAACTTTGGTAAAGCGAGATTTTTTTTTCTTAGGAAGCCGAAATAAACATTTATGAGCCGAATTTATTTTTAATTGGGTTATATTGCAAGTACTCTTCGAATGAGAATGGATGATATTTTAATTTCTAGTATATGCATATCTTAAGGCTATTATTATTTTATTTCATCCTATCATGTGAGGTATGTTTCTTCGTAAAAATATTCGCATATATAATTCTAAAGAAATAAATGATAGGCAGATACTTGACGTCAGATATGATTATGTTGCAGCAAAAATATGATAAAGATAGGACTATAGATACAATTCTACGATTCTTAAAAAGTTTTTATTCTAAAGTATGCATAAATATCAATTGAAAAGTTTTTTTCAGTTGATTAAAAACCATATCCAACAAACTAAAAGCCTTTCTCCAAAAATTTTGGAGAATTTAAAATTTGTAAAAAGATGATGAAAATGCTGAAAAGGGAAAAAACATAAATATCAGTTGAAAGAAAAATAAATTTACAGTAAACTTTAAACTGTATGTCAATTTGAATATTTTTTACTTAAAGGAGTACTTAATGGACTACCATAAAAAAATTGAATACTCCTGTCCACCAAAAAAGTATTCTTTTTTAATTTTTTTATTGTGGTTAGTAGGAGTTTCTTTGAGGGTTTTATGAAAGTTCAAATGTATAATGGGATTTTATGAAAGTCCTAATGTATATGTTTCCGATTTCAAGTGATTCTGCCGCGTTGCCAGTAAAAAAGTATTTTTGGATGATATGGGTTCTGTATTTGAGTAAACAAAATTACCTGGAACCATGAATTTACTAATTGTAATCAGCTTGCATTAAAGCAGAGTTTAAATCTTCTCATGGTGAAGTAATTCAAAATTTAGATTGCATTGATATGCGCTTCATTTTTGTCTTCTGTCTTTGAAACAGATTGATTTTTAATATTTTTCTTTCTTTTTTTCCTCACTTTTGTAAAATCAGTTTAATATTGTAAATCTGCACAGGTGTTTTATGTGATTGGAATGATCAGACACCCATTCTGAAACAAAAAACTTCTCTGAAATTTTCAGAGAGTTCTAAGAGTTCTAAGTAGGGATGATTTATCGAACTTTCAGTGCTGGAATTGGGAGAAATATTCGCAGAATTTCCATGGTCCAAAACTATTTTAACTTTTTACTTTCGAGTATACGAACTATAGAGAAAGGATTGGAATCGTCGAAAAATTCGAATTCGAGATTTTGACGTATATCTTTTAGATTTTTCTGAGCTCAAAAAACGCATTTTTGACATTATGTCTGTCTGTTTGTCCACCTGACTGTGATAAAGATCACTCAAAAACAACTCCAGCTAAGCTAAATTTGACGTATGGTCTTTTCATTAAATTTGTAAATTCCTAATATACTTTGAATAAATTCCTTTTAGAGGATGCCTAATGAAATAAGGGTGTTCGAATGCAAGTTGACACGATAACTGCTAAACGAAGAAAGCTAGATGGATAAAATTCGATACACAGATTTTATATCGGTAAAGTACACACCCGAACCAAATCCAACAAGGGGTTGATCATCTGTCGATCTGTATTTACAGAAACATGTAAATGTGGTAACTCAAAAACGCAATGTTTTAAATATATCAAATTTTGTATGTAATTCTGTGACAACAATTCCAATTTTGAGCCAAATTTGAGTTCCCATCTGTTGAGAATAAAGGGTCTAAAACCCAAATTTGATTTTTTTTATGCTGCTAACCGTATTCCAGGGATTAAATGGCAAAAAATTCGCCAAGGATCACACAAGAGATTCAGTAAAAATACTAAATTCGAGCCAAAAAATATTTCGTATCTATGGTTTGCAATTACCATGTAAGTTATTCTCTGCATTATCAAGGTACTAATTTTCGTAGGATGTCGGGGATAACATCTTTATTAGAAAGCACGTGATAAAGTTTTGGGAAAGCAATTCTCGTTGGTTTTTTACAACAATTGAAATTTAAATGTACTGAAAGGAGCAATAATCCCTGGGAAATTCGGATGTAGGACACTCGTAATCTCTTAAAGTTGGGTCACAGAAAATCATGAATTTATATGAAAATTTTAAATTTATAATCATTAGCTTTCAGCGAAAATGATTGCTTTCCAATTATTTATTGCTTTGGGTTTTGTTCATGTATGCTAATATTAAGAGATACTTTTTATTTTACTTTTTTTATTATATGCGTAATTGGTTGAAGAAATTTCTAAGGGAAACTGTCATTTCATTAACATTTCTGTTGTGAAATGTAACATTTCTCTGAAAAATTCATTTATGGGTTGCAAGATGCGTTTGGTTGACGTCCCAATTTGAGGTTATGCGAGAACTATTTTGGAACGGAATAGTGTATAAATTGCAAACAACCTGCAGAAGGCATTTTCACCTTAACACTAAATGCAAAATATTTTATTCGTAACTTGATGAAAACTTTTAAAAAATCTCTTAACAACTATTTGAACTCGTTTCTTTCAAAGCATACAAATGTTTCTAATTTTCTTTTTCAGCAAGGTGCAAGCATCGTTATTGTAGAAGACATAGATTATCCCCCAGTTCGAGAAACCCCTATGTCTAATAGTTTTGAAGATGGAAAATTGTTTCTGGACAACGACTTCCCACCTTCTGAATCTACGTTATATCACAGTAACAAAAGGCAGAGAGATCCGCAGATAGTCTGGTTAAGACCTCATGTATGTAAACTGGATTTTTCTTATCATTAATGAATCGATCTTACCGCGCTATTTACTCGTATTATTGTTCTCGGTGGCACTTTGAATGTATAAATAAAGCGTTGTTAATGCTAAAGATAAGAAGTATCATTAATTCTGAATATTTAATATTTAAAGCCAAATATTTCCTTTACAAGAGCCTTCTTTAATAAAGGCAAATATTTCCTTTCAGAAGTATTCTTAAAATAGAGATCACAATAGCATCTACCCAATTTCTCTTTAGTATTTTAATTCAAATTAATTTAAATTAGAATTAAGATTTTATGCACATTTAAATAATTTCTGTAGAATATGATCACAAATAATTTTTTAAAAAAACTCTTTCTAAACAAAGGTAACTTTTAAAGCATCGCATTAGAACCTCTTGCCAAAGTATTGAAGCTGTGGGTATTTGAAAAATGAAATAAATTCCCTTTATTTTCACTGAAATGCATTTTCAATAAATATTTTTTTTTATTTTTATAATCATGCAGGCCAATTTAGAATAGAATCTCTTCAAATATGTTGTAAATAGAACATAGACATATAAGAACCAACAAAAGACATCTATTTAAGAAAAGACTACAAATGCCTTCTGAATAATTAATTTTAAGAATTGTCATTGGGAATAAATAATTTTTTCAAAGCTTTTCCATTAATTTGACTCATGTTCATTTCAGGCATACAACAGAATGCATCGTAAATTCGTGAAAATCTCCAAAACATATAATAAAAGGCGTAATGTTCGGGGGGGGGGATTCTGTCCAAGCTAAGAAGTCATTTCTTAGGATTGGCGTTAGAGTGGTTATTGTCCCTGCATGTTGCTGGCTCCGTGTAGTTTCCAATAGTACTATGATAAGCGCTGAGACATGGAATTTCCTAAGCCAGTAGCTGCCATCCTTAGTTGGGCTCCGTAGTGATTGGTACCGTCTTGCTTGAATAATTTTTTCATATCATTTGAGCTTCAAACCAAAAGATCTCTACATTGAGCATCATATCGCGCATAATACTTCCAACATCTAACATCATTTTTATAAGTATTTTATCTTTGATCATATATTTGAAGAAAATAAAACCTTTCATTAGGAATCTTAATTTTTAGTGCGGAATAAACCTCGGAAACTTTTGGAAAATTATTATCTATTTAAATAATATGGTCCAGTACTAGGCTTGGTGAGGTCAGTTGCCCAAAGCAAGACCAGAATATTCAAAATAATAATAAATGTTTTGACTGCAATTCTTTTCTCCATCAGCTCTAACGGGTCATTAAATACATCTCAAAATATCTTTGCTTTGATTTAATGATGCGTATTGGAGTATGGGCCATACATGGCTATGCTGTACCTAGCAAATGGTAAAATATGAAATTAGAGGTAAAATATCATAGATATATAGTAATGAACAAATGTATTAAACTAAAAAATCAAATGGGTATAATATGATAATGCAACGATGAAAGATAATAACTTTAAAATTTCAGTACATAAAAGCCAAATAATGATTTATCAATGAATGCAGTATCAATGATGAAAAGTAATGACCATAAAGATAAAACAAATATTAACTATACTAAATGCTAATATAAAAGATAATGAACTTTAAAAAGTAAAAAAATTCAGCTGGTATCTCTCACCCATTAAAAACTACAAAACAAACAAGGACAGTTGAGAAAAGTAAAAAAGTAAGCACGATGTGAATTAAAAGTAAGAATTCTACACATGTTGGTCACTTTGGTACCTTTTCGCCCAAAATGAGACGCCTGCAAGTGTTGTGTGTGCGTCCTATATTCAAGTGAGTCGATTTTACGTCAGCCCCTGGTATAATGAAATCTGGCCACATATCCATAGTAGTTAATAAAATGCAACTTATTTTGAATCATAAGACTCCAAACCAATTGCCAGTTAGAAAGAATGCGATTAATAAAGGATATCTTAATACCGCAGTTTGGAATTCCTTGCGATTAGAAACAAAGGTGTAGCTTTTACAGTATAATCCGTCATTTCGTTGCCCAAAATAGCCCCGAGACTCGGGATCTAACTAAAAAATGTTTTGAAATCTTTAATTTGAAATGAAAACAAAAAACAGAATCTGCGTAGCTTGAAAATGCATCTGATTAGGGAAGAGAGAGAGAGTGCTTCCAACATCCTCATGCCCTCAGTATAAATAAATTTCCGCTCAGCGAAAGATGAAATTTTCTATAGAGCACAGAATATGCCCACCAGTTCAGCAGCAAATTATGCAAATAATATCTCAGTGTATTACAAGGAAAAATTATGTCTCAACCAACATATCCATCTGATTTTGAATCACCCGTAAAAATCGGTACAAAAGAAGGATACCTAAGGCGGGGTAGGTTTAAGTGGTTGGTTGATTTTACCGGCGTAAGAACCCTAACTGGTTATGCTGCGCCAATCAAATAATAAAAGCATAAAAGATATTGAAAAACACTCACCTTATAAACTCAATTATAAACACATATGGGTAAAGATAAAATAGCACAAGTATGACGTAAAAATGATTTTAACAACATAAAATTTAAAACAATGATCCATGAAAAAGAGATACAATTATGCAATGTACAAGAACTTGGAAAATACAACACCAACAGAATAAAAAATTCTATATGCAAGTAAAAAAGATAATAACTCTTAACAATTTAAAAATATGTGGATGATATTTTTCATCCACCAGTCTTGTAATGTTGAAGAAGATGAATTAAAAAAAATGAGCACTATAACAGGGCAATGAAACAGGGCATTAAATTAAATAGGTTAGATATTGTCAGGAATTTTTTTACAGTAGGTTCAGTATCATATTCAGAGAAGTTATCTTGTTTTCGGTGGAGTATTAAACACAATTTTTACAAGGACAATTTGTACAAAAGGGTTTTCTTTCTACATGTTAAGCCGGGTGTGGGTATTTAAACTAGAGCCTTTCTTCTAGCTTCAGGATAGGATAAATTTACTTAGTTTTAATTGCTGTTGTTTGTTTTTCTAGTTGCCAGCGTTTACAATTTCTAGAAAATGAAGTACGATTGTCTCCACAGTTTAAGCACTTTTCCAATGCGCAACACTGCTGGCTATCATGACAATTTTCGGCACAACCGGTGCAAGTGGGGGTCTAGTGGCAATTAGCTTTCGAGTCACCAAACCACAGGCATTGAAAATATCGTTGAGTATTTGAGATATATTGTCGTACGGGTAATTTTATGTAGCCGGCGTTTTAAAAATTCTGGTAACTTTGGGCTATAAAAAGAAATAATATAATGTTTTGTATGAAGGAGTTGCCCATTCATGTAGATATTAATTTCGCATACATTTGTGACTCCTTGTGGCTAGAGTTCCTTAGTTATTTTCTCTAGAGGGACATTAAGCAGCTATACACATGCAATTAGACCTCTTGAATAGTTAAGTGACAGATATAGTTATCAAAGCTTATAATTTTATGATTTGCTGGGCTTGCATTTTAGAGAACACGAAACCAGCAAATCACCTAAGTGCATTTTACGGATTGATTGAACTTCACAGACCACTTCTGTAATTGTTTTTTGTATGGAAAAGAAGAAACATTATTAAAATTTATCAGAGACCCTTTTTATAATAAAATACGGATCAAATGGCGGGGAAGAGTATTGTGAAATGTGATTGTTTCTGAGGCCCAATGAAGGTAGATTTTTTGGAGGAGCCCATATGATATAAATAGAAATTCAGGCTCGAAGGCACAGCTCACCACGGAACCGAACAAGTAAATGGCGGATTGTACTGTAAAAGCTACTCCTACCTCTGACCATTCCCAACCTTGGCGCTTACCTTAGTGCTACCGGAACCTATACTCTCAGAGTTACCTCCGGGGACAGTGACCACCCTTAACGCCAAGCCCTAGAAGTAGCCCCTTTGCTTTATCCCTAGAACACTAACCATTAAGATGGCTAACTACCGACCGATTTATACACCAGGTACCAAAGTGCATCACCCGAATAATGAATCGCCACGTACGGCCGACAAGTATGGGTTTTGGCTGTCCATGAGAAGCAAGAAGCAGAGTGGTGATATTTTCTCATGGAGAGCTCTTTCGAATGAATAAATATGAAGGGAGTAAAGATCACTGGGAACCTCGGGATTGGGACACCTGTACTCGCCAATAGTAGGTGAGCCCTGAGCGGGGAGCGATGGCAGGGAAAAAGCTGTTAGAAAATGGTTTTAACAGTTGGTGATTTATTGAATCCTATAAAAAGTCCCAGAAATTAAGTATCCCAGGAAGTTAAGCACAACAAATTGAGGAAAAATGGGTTTTCGTTATTGTTGTAAAAAGCTACTACCTTATTGACAACATTTTTAGATTGTCCCTTTATGAGACTTATGTTACTAACTTGGCATGAGCACTACAAATCATCAGCATAGTTGTTTCCATGAACTGATGAGGCAAAATCATTCAAGATTTGATTGAGATGAGCGGTAAAAATCTTAATACTTAGGTCACTTCCTTGAAGTACTTCCTTAGCTTTTATAAAATGATTGGAGTAAAAATTTCCATTTTGATCTCTAAATGCACAATAGGATGAAAAGATAGGGAAAAGAATATTTACAAATGTATTATAAAACCAAATTTAAAAATTGTAAAAAGCATACTACAGCTCTACGCAAGATTATATGTCTTTCCTATATTTAAGAAAACTAAGACAAGATAATTTCTCTCTACGAATGTTTTGCATACTAAGGTTTCTAATAAAATAAGATTATCAAACTTAGAACGATATCTATGGAAAGCACTTTACAAAGAGGATATACATCTTTTTTTCTCAAGCAGGAAGCGAGCATTGACAGTGAGTTCTAAACTCTTGCGAAAGCAACTTCTCACATACCATTACTTACAATTGGTTTTTTTAACACACTATTGAATAGAGTTCAATGAAGAAATCAGTCCCTCTAAGGGAACATTGAATAATTCGCAGCACGTAATTGCACCCTTTGTATAGTTTAATGATATTTAATAACTAACTGTCAAAGGGAATGTAGTCAATATTTTTACTTTCATTATTTGTTGGACTTGTTCCTTAGAGTAAGCTTCCACCAGTAAATCACCGGAACGCTTTTCTGAATAGAAGTAACTTCTGTCTCAGTTGCTGCATAGCCTTCTCTAAGTAAAACAGGGAGATGGTGTTACCTTATCGTTTCTATTTCTGACATACGCTTGATAATAAGAAATAATAAAAATGATGAAAGTTGGTAGCAAATTTGATGGTTTTTTAATGCCTACTAAAAGGAGACGTGTTTGGAGGAACCTATCTGATATGGAAAGAAGATCCAGGTCTGAAGACATTACCTACCACAGTGCTAAACAGAAGAAGTCAGCCACTGGTCTAAATATTTTCACTTTCTGGGTGCTTATTTTAGTACTAGTCCTAACCTACACACTCACAGTTACTCCCTGGCACAGTGACCTCCCTTTACACCATGCACAAGAAATAAACCCTTCGCATGATCCCTAGAACTCTAGTGGCTAGATAGGCCGTTTGATACTCTGGATACCATAGTGCATCCCCCATCTAATGGCTAACTGTCCGTGAGAAGTAAGAAGTAAACTTGAAAGTTTTTCCAACTAAGTTCCCTCACTTATAGCGAAGGAAAGGAAAAAATACAACAGAAGGCAGAAGGCAAGAGTGAAGAGAATCGGGAAGCCAGACCGGATTAGCAAGGTACCCTGAAGTCCTGAAGGTCCTAAGGTTATCTCAAGGTTTCGAAATTTGTAAGGAAATATTAAATCTTTCAATTGATTTAATTCTAGAGGAGTTGAAATCACAAAGGGTTATACACATACTCTGTATTACCATCAGTCGAGAAGCGCAGACTATAGAAACCAAACATCACATCTTAACGTGTATATTCCCAAAATTTCCAGATTTCCTATATACAGTTAATATTAAGCTACCTCTCAGTTCTTACATCCCAAACCTCTGAGGTGTTTAAACTGCCATACGAAAGCGAATTGCTTCGGAGCTGTTATCTGTGCCTGTTGGGCAGAAAAAAAAGACAAGAGAGGCAGTAATGCTCCCTACAAAAAAAGTGTATGAATCGAAAGATGATTATACGCCCTACTCCTGCTTGCAACACCCTGAAAACTTCAGAGACAAATAACCATAATCAAGCCTAAAGAAAAAATTTCGTACCCTGAAGCTATAAAAAAAGTTATTTCACAAAAACCAATAACTGGTTTATGTTATGCATCCATTATACAAAAGCTGTACTTGCTCTAGTTGCGTTAAATATGCAACCATTTGGTTTCACCAAAATATTCTTTGATTCGGATACAGAAAAATCTGCTGATGATGTACTTAGCATTCAGAAGCCAGAAAAAAGTAAACTGAAAATAAAATTGGGCAAATTATTGAAGTTAAAATTTGCAAAAAGATTACTATCCCAAACGGATCGCAAATGTAAAAAAAAAAAAAAAAAAAACATTTTCTAAAAATTCGGTTGCTTTGGAGCTCATTAGTCAAGCTACAGCCTATAAGGACTTGAAGTACATCTTGGTGGCATTCCAAAAAGTCCCCATCTCAAACTTCAAGCATATCAGACTACTGATTGATAGGGATTTATCAGCAGGAGATCTACTATTTTGTGCTACTGCATGCCATCTATCACAGTTTTCTGAGAATTTTATCCAGACATTTTCGCACTCCTGTATTAGAGAGCTTGTACTTTTTCCTTTAAGGCATCAAAATTTATCTACTTTTCATTATTTCCGCACAAAGTCTGTCCCAAACCGCCCTATTTTTATATGAAGTTTCCAGTAAATCTTTAGAGACTTTATGATGCCCTCCCTCTTACATTCTTCCCTTCAGGGAGAAGGCCCAATTTCTCTTGGATGAATAGGATCTTTCAAACGTCACCATTAAGACGATTAATTCATTTTTTAAGCCTTGTGATGCCCCTCTCTTTTCTTTTCTGAATCCTTTTTCAGATCTTGATAATTCCTCAATTGTTGCACTTGATTTCCAACAGGGTTTTCATTATCATCTCTAAAAGTATTCTTCTTCCTGATTATTTATTACAGATAGCTCGAAATCAGATGGATATGCCGGTTTGGCCTCATATGATTAGCTGATTCACTGAATTATCGCCTACATAATTCTTGTTCTGCAATTGCATTTAAACTAAAGGCAATTTCCTGTGCTCTTCAGAATACCTTGCTTTCTACTCAGAGTAATTTTATAATTTATACTGACAATATAAAAATTTTGGATACACTCTCTTCCTAATATCGTATTCGGATGCACCCGATGATTATCCTACTTTTTTTCGCCCTACCTCTTCTATACAATTGAGTTTTTGATGTCAGATTTTGTTGGGTTCCGGAACAGAAATGAAACGGAAGATTTTCCTTCTAAATAAGTGACATCTTTTTTAACATATGGACTTCCATATTGTGACATGAGATAGTCCGTCTTCAGTCATTTCCATTCTAACTGCCAGGAGGCATGAAATATGCAAATCTATAACAAGTTACATTTCATTATTTCGTGACCTGTATGAGAGTTTCATGTCAAGTTGCCTTGCCTTCATGAATGACACAGCCGTTTCACTCACCATCTTCTCCTTTTTCGGTCAATGCACCATACGTGTCACGTTGATTTTACTATCAAGCAATTTTAATCGGATGCCCTTCTTTCAACTCATATCGAGTGCACTTTTTTCAGTTACTGACATTATTTATACTAAACTTTGCGCGTAAAAATGTCAGTCAAGTATTTTAATTTTTAAAGGCTATTGAGTATTTTTCAAGCATTTAATACTTTTTACTTTGTTCATTGTTTTTACATTTTACATTGTAATACCTGATTTCCATTTCCAATCTTTACTCATATTTTACTCCTAAAATTTTAGAATTTTATACACTCATAGATACACAAGTATCCTCAGCGTTTCATTATTGTACACTTTTATACTTCTGTTAATTGATTTCTTAATATCCTCCGAATTCAAATCATATGCTTGGCGCATATAGTCAAAAATGGCTCTTTCGCAAGAAGACTCGACCCAAACAACCTACTAACCAATTTTAACTATAAGAAATAAACCAGGTCATTACAAAATTATACTTCATTTTTAACTTTGTATTCCATCAAGTGTTACAACTATGAAAATAAACAATACCGTTACAAACCTGTAATGTTACTTCCCAGCACAAATAGTGTCATCATAAGAAAGATAGATTTTACGATGAGCCCTGTTGAGGGTTGAGCAGATGTCGTGTAAGTGATCTCAAAGCTTGACGACCATTTAGGGACATGGAGATTTTGGCGACAAAATGAATATTGCTGGAAACTTCAAGGATTTTAACGATCCGTCTAATAGAAACTGAGACGTGCCCTAATTGGCACAGAAAGTGCTCGACACGCCTATCGGGAGCTATAAAAGGCAGGCAGTCTCTAGCTGCAGGGTCAATTAAATCGGAAGGTTAGTTGGAATAGAAGACAAATAGCGAGTCTTCGTTGAATTGCGAAGCAACTGTAGAGTTCTAGCGGTGTGTGGAGCTCAAGCGAATCATAAACTGCTGTATTCTGAGACGTGTTATCTATTGTGGAAGCAGCATCGTGTCTTGTATGAAGTCGCCAGTCGTGTGGTAGTAAGTCGGCAGCTAAAGCGAGGAGAAGTGAGAACTTCAGTCATTTGGAGAGAACATAGAGTGAAGCTCCGTTGATCCCCTCTCCTGCAGGATTCTGTCTGACCGCTTTGTGTGCTGTGGACAATTTCAACTTGTGGACTAGTGTCTGTTGTAGTGGGTTGCAGTGTGTTCGTATCGGTTTTACATATTTGTCATATGTGTATACATGGTCTTTATTTTAATGTCTTCGTGTGAAATAAAAGTCGTTGTTGTTTTTACTGAGGCCTGCTGATTGTCTTCACGCCATACACTTACTACAAGCAAACTCGGTGATCAGTAACAATACATTATAAAAAAATTGAATTTTTCGAATATTTACACAAATAATACCCTTCACTACAAGTCTCTACGGTTATCTCATATTTTCCAAAGTCATTAGAGTATGTCTTTGCTTTTGCTCTTAAAAATGAAGGTAACATAATCGTAATCTGGAGCTAATTGTTCACAACTGCATAGTGTCTTAAATATAATCTAACAAATAATATAAGAAAAATTCTACTTTGGTTAACAAATAAAATTTTTATTTTAGTTACTTTTTATTAAATAATTACAAATAATACAAATAATTTATTGAAAAATTATTGATTTTCGCAAGAATTGATTCTCGCATTCTTCACCATCAAGCGAAAAATACTGAAATCCATTCATTTTACCGATTGAGCTACTGCCTGTTGATTTCAATTTTCATTACTAACTGCTAAAACTTTATTTAAAGTATTAAAAATTAATTAAATTTAATTAATGAATTAATATTTGAAAAAATTGTATTAACATCAAGTATCATCCACTACAAGTTTTAAAAAATGTATTTAAACGTGAATGGATGAATAAAAAGTACTTTATTAACGACTGAAAATTTGAACAAGATATATATAGGGAGAGTATGGACTAATAATAGGAATTGAAAAAAAGAAGAAACCACAAACTGTAAGTTATTTTTATTTTGCAGCTCACTACCAGAATGCGCATACCGCATTTTGTGGTTATGTGGAAAAGAGAAAGTATAACGGGGGGAGGGAGGGAGGGTTTGCTTCTTCTTAATTTGAATAGTTCAGAAGGATATAGTGTCTGGTTTTAAAGTTGAAGAATTTCAAATAATTCATAATTTCATTCATAATTATTTTGTAACTACTTTCAATTAACTGCCTTTATTTATCTTTAAAATTCGTCTATCAATCATTTATTTAGTTTCCCTTCAGTAATATAAGTGAAGGAAAATAGCACAAATTGTATTAATTCACTGCATTGTTTCTTGTAATTCTACAATTTCTTTTCAATACACCTTCTCTCAGAATATAACAGCTATAACATCTGTTTATTTCCCAGGAGCTAATTCTAAGACCAGAGCTCTTAGTGGATGGAGTGAGTCGGCAGGACATAGTGCAAGGGATTTTAGCTGATTGTTGGTTTTTGTCTTCATGTTCTGCTGTTGCGCAAAGACCAGATCTAATGGAAAAGGTAAAAATAGGTTCAAAAAACATATCCATATTTTAAAATCGACACCCTTGGCAACATATATTCAATTGCATTTAGGGCCAAAAGTACGATTTAAATTGTTGTTGGTCCGAATTAGAATGACCAGCACTCTCTTATCAGGGATTTCTGTAAGGAGTAAAACTTTCTAATTCGGCAGTCGGCAGTTTTGGCCCTCTACATTGTTACATTCTTCTGGTGCTAACTCTGCATAATTTCTAGTTCTATTTTATTGGCCGCTTTTGATGATTAGCATGTTCTTCGGGGATAATGTTCGCTAAAATTTTCAATTAAATATTTTATGTAACTTGGTCTCTCAATAGCCTTTTCAGCAAAATTTTTCTCAAGTTTCACATTTTTATACTCATATAACTTAAACAAGCAAAGAAGTCTTCAGCCACTTTATTCGTTTTACTGTGTCTTTTCCCGTCAGCCATTATAAAATTTGAATTTAAAGTGGAAGTGATTAAGGTATCCGAACATGTTTGGAGCACTTTTTCAGAAAAAAGATTGTGTAATCATACTTAAACCTTATTTCTGGGTTTGAGAATATTCAAAATTAGTAAGGTAGTCAATATAGTCAATATTTGAAATAAATACTAGTCATTATTTAAAAGCAAATTCTTTAAAAACTTCAAATTTTCTGCACCAAAAATTATTAATTTCATCCGAACGAAGCTTATATCAAAATAAACTACATATTGCTCTCTATGGAATGAACTATAATCGTATGGTTATAATAATAAAAATTTTAGAACCAATCGAAAATTTATCATGAAATTTTTAGTAAATTTATGACATTATTCAAACAATAGGCTGTAAATTAAAAATATATATTCATTTAATTTTTAATTATTTTAGTTCATTCCCTAGAAAATAGCATAAGGACAAAATACGCAGATTTTTATCTCAATATGATTATTATATTTTGAGTTATTTGAATTAAAATTAGCCAAAAATAAGTAAAATTCAATTTTGAGAAAAATGCCTTGAAAGTATAAAGTAACAGGCTTTAATAATAAATTATGTGTTTACATGCTTAAAATTCCCCATATTTATAGATAATACCTTCTTCCTCCTCAGATTTGAATAAATGTCTCTTTTTTTTTTACTGAAAATTTTTGCATTTGGCAGTGAATGCCACCAAGATTCATTTCTTCTGTCTTTGTCTAGTTCAGAAAATGCTCTTACTGCATTTGCACTAGGATACATTCCAATATCCTTAAGGGTATTCAGTAATCCAATAAAATCTTCTTTAAAATGTATTACAGCCATAAATGTCCCTAATCTAAGGGTTCAGAACTCAGCAAAGGCATCTATCGGTACAAATTTCCACAAAGCACCTAAGTGGCCTTTTGCAATGCAAAAAAAGTTCTTTATTTAAAACAAAATTTGTGTTTATATAAATTTTTAACCTATTTCTAGCTCTTTAAATCGGCACTACCGGTCATTTGAATGTCTGCTTCCGGTTTGCCGACCATTATGAAAATATTAATATCTTAACTTCTAATTAACTTAAAGATAATAGAAAACCTGTTTAGGATAGCTCAAAGGCTTATATATACAATAAAATAATTCTTTAATATCATTTTTGGCGAAAATCGACGTTTTCAACATTCGGATATCTTAAACTCAAATTAAAACAAAAATATTTTTGCTGAAACCCTTTCCTTTAATTATTCCTTTATTTTCCTTTAAATTTCCTTTATTTCCTGAGATTTCCTTTATTTTTCTTTAAATATGATAAAAGTATGCAAAATAATTTGGCATTGAGGTTTAATTTGCATTGCAGAATAATTTTCATTATTTATGCAATATTTCAGAGAATTATTCAAGAATTCCTTTTTTAATTTTACTTTCAAAACGATTTAACTGACGGGAATAATATCTCATTTCGAACAATAAATATACTTCAGAAAAATTATGAAATCTGAATATTATACAGTCTTTTGGTCCAAAAGAATGATATTCTATGAAATGCTCTTGATACTCAAGGTTTTAAATGGAAATCTATCTTCTGACCAAATTATGAAGTTTTGAATAATTTTGTAAATAAAAATGTGAATATTTCTATGCACAAAAAGTATTTGCATAGATGAATGTAAAAGAAGCTGTTTACTAATGACACTTTTACTCTATGGAAAATGCATTAATTTACTTTAACTTTTTACTATGAGTCATATCAGAAGCACAAAATTCTTCATCCAGCTGTCCCCTTTCTGTAATGGAATTTTGTCCCTGGATCTATATGTCTGGGTGCAATATTCGGGGAAATGAAAGTTTGTTCCACTTTTTTTGAAATATACGTTATTCAGCATAATTGCTACCAATCTTTTCCAGTGAATATAAATTTTCTTACCAAAGGAAAAGTTACCTTACAATGTGTTTAATTTTCAAGTGAGGATTATAATTTTTTACAATTCCCAATTAAACAAAATTCAGTAAGAGAAAATGTAAAATCTGATTTGAAGCTTTTCTTTATCATAAAATACTTATTATTAATTACTTAATTTTTCCAGCACTGCTTTCTCCTTACTGAGAATTTGAAAGAAAAGAATCATTTTGAGCAGGAAATCAAACGTTTTGTGAAATAGTTGCTAAAATGCTCCATATCGGTTGCATAAATATCAACACATTTTGTGACGGTTGCTTAAAAGTGCGTCTTTTTCGTAGTGTTTAGATTACGGATGTGGCGTAAAACATGTTAAATTATAGGCCTAACACATGGACTGTCATATATGTTTAGAAGAAATCTAAGAATCTCGAGTTATCTCCTGGTCGACAGTCAAAGTATTAAAAGCAGAAACATCTCTGTTGTCTTGAATAGTTGGCAGCAGTAGTCAGTTTATTAATTATATCAAAGCATTCAAACATAATATTTTTTCCTCATACTTTTTGCACCATGAAAATTATTTTTCTAGGTCATACCTTCAAATCAACCCCTCAGCGGTGAAGGTTACAAAGGCATAGTAACCTTCCGCTTCTGGAGATTTGGACATTGGATTACAGTTTATGTGGACGATTTACTTCCAACGAAGAAGAAAAAACTAATCTATTCCAGAAGTTCCGAACCGAGAGAATTTTGGGTCTCGCTTTTAGAAAAGGCGTATGCAAAGTAGGCAATCTTTGTTTCCTACAAATATATACTGATCAAGTTTTTACTTCATGAGTAATGTCTACAAATATTGAACTAACGTTTAAATGTTTATGAGTTTCCGTCATAAATTTGAAAAGGTTTTAATGTTATTACAAACGAAATATCATTGAAAAATGATATTTCGTTTGTAATACTATGCATTTGTAATGCCTCTTCCTATACTTAATGTTCACATCAAATGTGCCACTGTACAGAGGGTATTTACATATTTTATACATATTTTTAGAATTGCTTAAAAACAAACGTTTTGGATTAAAAATTTATGTCAGCAGCTTATTATTTGAAATAAGGAATATCATCTACTACTTTAAAGTTAATTTTCTTTCAAAATATCGGAACTAAAACAAACTGTGAATCGAAAACCATGCTTTTGCATTTTTTGAAGAGAAATATTCCTAATCTATTATTTAAAATGTTATGAAATACGTGATATTATAATTTCTAGATTCAAAATAAGCAACACTATTAATTATAAAAGCAAAATCGGTCGTTCATTACTTCCACTTGAAAATAAGCGTCGAATACCTGAAAAAAGTAGGTACTGTTTCAAAAAATTTTGAAAAGTAATTATCAGTAACGGGAGAAAACCCGTCAACTCAGAAATTAATTGCAAAGTCCTTAAATACATCTATTGCAGCAATATATAAAATAATAAATTAAGATTTACAGCATAAAAATCCAGCTTTATCTAAGGTATAAGGCTCAATACAGAATAGTTTGCAGAAACCTGATGTGAAAACTATTTAATAAGAAATGAATGGAAATATATTATGATTCTTGATTTAAAATAAGTTTACCAAAATGTCTGCAGTAAAAATTGGTCTAATTATTATTAAAAACAAGGAGAAAAAATGTACAAACCCGGTTCCGATGAGTGATAAAGCTTCAGTAAAGGATTTATGATTGTAGAAGGTTTCTCCTTTAGAAGAAAATAAAAAATAGCAAGTAATATCAAAAAAAATTAAGCCAGTTCCTACTTAGACCAACAAAGAAAATTTTTATTTTATTACTTTTTATTAAATAATTAAAATTAATATAGATAATTTATCAAAAAGTTATTGATTTTTGCAAGAATGGAACTCGCATTCTTCACCTTCATGTGAAAAGTACTGAAATACTCGCATTTTACAGATTGAACTACTACCTGTTGATTTCAATTTTCATTACACACTTCTAAGCTCTGATTAAAGAATAAAAAATTAATTAATATTTGAAAAAACTGTATTAGCACCAAGTGTCATCGATTACCAGTTTTAAAAAATATATTTGAACTTGAGTGGATGAAAAAAAAATTTTATTAACGATTGAAAATTTGAACAAGATATATATAGGGAAAGTGTGAACTAATTGTAGGAATTGAAAAAGATTGAAGAAAACGTTAAAATGAATTCATCGTATTCGCATAAAAAATATTTTACACCCTATATTTATTAAATAAATTCCGTTTCGATAACCCAATGAATTTTAAAGAATAATATCTCGTCAAGATGAAACCATGAGTCAAGCTTTAAAAAGTACAATCGCTGTCCTTAAAAACACGAAAACTGATACAATATATTACAGATAAAGCTTTTCAAGATATTTCTGAGAAGTCCCCTGACATTTTATCAACGGACTATTGGGCCTTCTGTTATTGAAAAGAACTCTTTCTAAGCGTAGACTCACCATGACTGATGGACTCTGGAAAGTAGACACTGAGGAATGGAAATAATAATCCTGGAAATTTTACGCCCTTCTATTATAGAAATCATGATACACACAGTACCGATAAAAGGCTATCTAATGGTACTTTTAAAAAATAGTCTTTACATTTTAAACGTTAAATATACGCATTCGATGTGTAAATACCCTCTGAAGAAGGAAAAAAAGATGTGACATTACATAAATGATTTTGATATTTACATTTATACTAATAGATTACATGGTTCATATGAAGCTCTAGAAGGAGGACAAGCGATGGATGCCTTGGTTGACCTCACCGGTGGACTAGCAGAAATGTATGTTTTAGAATCCGCACCTCCCCACCTTTACAATTTTCTACTTCAAGCTTCTACGAATGGAGCTTTTATAACTTGTTCTAGAAAAGTAAGTCCCTTTTGACACTAATTACGGAATAATTAAGAAAACATCTAAGATAAAAAGATGGAAAGGAAATAAAAAAAGTTGTCATGAAATCTAAAATAATGAGTAGCATAGTTTTTTTTGCAATTTAACCCCCAGTTGTTGCTGCTTCCAATTGTCAGAACATAAAGCTACGATAAATAAAACACTGATCTGAATTACGAATATTTTATGTAGCATCCTCCATTTCGAGGCTCAACTGTCGAATCAGAGGCCCCACTTTTTCGAGACACTAAATAACATTTTAGTTCCTCATATTATGCCAGGCTATCAAATAAGTGCTGAAAGCTGCAAAAAAAAACGCGTAGTTTCTTCTTTAACAGCCTTTTTTCTGAAAAGAGAATAGGACGATCGTCAACAAAATTAATCAGACCCCTCTGTAGCTTTCCCTTTATTACTGTATCTTCACAAAAATGGTGTGCATGGTTTGGTTCGGTTTTATGGCGCAAAAGCCACATTCGGCCATTCTGCACAACACAAAATTTAAAAAGTTTTAGAAACTTTCAATACTTTTCAGAGTCAAAAAGCTAAAAATAACTTTCGAAGAACGAAAAAAATTCAAATGACCTTATCAAAGCTAATGCCATGTAAAAAATAAAATAAGTTTTCATGTGGATTATCTCCCAGAAAATCTTTTAATTAATTTTTATTATTGCCAAAATGGTTTCGTCTATAGGAGTTCACATTTGAGCATTGTGCAAAAAGATGTTTAATTGAAATAGGACAGTGACGGTCTGATAAAGAGGTGCAGGTTCTGAATTTAATAGATGCTTATTTGTCAATTTTGTGTGACCGATTCGAAGACAGTTTAGAACTGACTGCCTCCGACTTAAATTACAAGACATGAAAGGCTTTAGCAAGGGTTGGATTTCATACAATTTATTTTTCTTTGTTGGTGACAAAAGCTTTGTCACTTTTCCTACAGTCGTTTTTTTTTTCAACTTGAAAGGCGTCATTTAATAGGACAAACTTTTCGATCTGTGCTGCTGTATTTCTTGCATTTTTATGAACTCTTTCGTTCCCATGATGTGTATGGATATTACTCAAGAAAACATGCGTGTTTAGAACGGGAATCTGATTAACCAAATTATTAACATAGTTAATTAGTATATTAGAATGTTCCGACTACGAAATCTAGATTTTTCAATAATTCGATGTAGTATGCCTTTTCATTTGTGTGTATCAAATTTTGTTCCAAAATTTGCAGTAGTTCTTCAGTTATAATTAATTTTGCTTCTTAAAACTCTGCTTGAAAAGAACCCTTACACTAAGGAACAATATATTATGTGAATTCCAAATTGCTAAAAGCAAAATGTGCATTTCTTCCTTTTTATTTCACTGAGATTTTAAAAATTAGCCAAACATTACTCAGATTTATCTTTAGCATGAATATTCATTTTTAAATTACAACTAATAAATAACTTTTTTCATATTTAAGCCTCTCATTACATTTCAATATATTTTCAAATCCATTAAAACATCTAGTTAATTATATCTAGTGATATTACATCTAGAAATTTTAAATTATTTCACGAATAAAAATTAAATTTATGACATCAAAGAAACTTGGTTTCATTTTTACTCTCTCATTCATTTAGGAATTATTAATTTTTAAAATTCTGAATCATCCTATGACAATTTTCCTTAGGAGAATCCTTAGGAGGACATAAGTCCTCCTTATGTTTGTAGCAGAATTTGAAAAGTTGACAATACTCGTTTTTTTATATAGATTTTCAATAGCAATATTATAAATTTTATATAAAGTATATAAATTTTATAAAATTTTACAAGTTTTTTTAAGAAATTGATATTTTAATACGACTTATAGTTTTTTTAAAAATAAGATGATTGTATTTTTTAATTATCCCATTTGTTTGCTTTTTTCTTATATTATAAGATTAGGTATATTTAACTTTTAAATTCTTAAAGCTTTCATTAATTACTCTACAGTTGACTTCACTTTTTAAAGTTTCATTGCTTGTAGAATTAAATGTTTGTTTTCCGTTCATTTTATGTAATGTACTCAGTAACGAGTTTTTTAGAAGTTAGTATTTAGCATTTTTTTTCAATAAATAAATAAAATGAAGGAAATAAATAAAATGAAGGAAAATTTTTCCTTCACAACTGTTGAAATTCCTTCATTCTCTCAATACTCAGATAAAAAAAATACTCCATATTTATTTTTAATCTTATTTATTATTATTTTTGTTCTATAGGGTGATTGGAAAGAATCCGGGAAAGCTGATTCTAATGGGTTGGTATCAGGTCATGCTTATACCATTAGTGCTGTAGCCACGGTAAGTAGTGACTTAATAAAACGCATGGTTCATTTAAGATGAAAAATTTTTGAAATCAAAAAAATATGAAAATTTCGTCTAGAATGATAAGGGATGAAAACAATTATGATATTTTAAAAAGTTTTTAGATATAAAGCAAAAGAATATTTCGTTAAAAAGAGTATATTCATAATTGTATTACGTTTTCATGGAAATCTTCCATGCCTCAATAAATAAAAGATTTGGAATAATTAATAATCACATATATGAAGTTGAATGTGCGCCTTTCATTATCCTTACAAAGAAGCTAGATTAAATATATTGAAGAAAAGAAATATATCTATAAATTTGCAGAGCACAAAGAAACAAAAATGCATTTATTATCTCGCAACGAATGGACATTCTTTCTTCTTCATAAGAATTGAGACATTCCTTCAAATACAAGCAAAATTTGAAAACCAAGAAAAATCGATAAAATATCAACAAAACAAAAACAATATATTTTGCATATGCTTGATAAGTATAATTTAATTAGTTAGAATGAGAAGAAAAAATAACAGAAATTTAATTAGCTAGAATATGATTTCTGAAACTGAGGGTATTGACTTCACTCTGCGAAAACGATCTCCTGTTATATTCTTCATTATTTATGATGAAACACGCATTAGAAAATCAACAGAGTTTAAAACCTTTTATGAAACTTTTTCTGAATAACTATTTTAAATTGGGTTTTTTTAGATTCTTCAATATTTTAATATATTCTGCTTATGATCATGAAAAGTATTTCGTCCCAGAAAGGACCACAAGAGGAAAAAAATTAACTAACAATGAGATATCAGAATCCTTGATCTTAGAATTATCAGCAATGACCCTTTGGAAGAAGCAGAAAATTTTTATAGTTATTTTTAATAGTATTTGATTATGTTGTTATAATTAATTGATGATTTTGTCATACTATGCATTTATCATTTTAGGTTAAATTAAGCACAGGCTCTGATGCTTACTTAGTCAGAATCAGAAATCCATGGGGAAACGATACTGAATGGAATGGTAAATGGAATGATAGGTAGGGATGTATTAAATGTTATGTAATATTGATGCATAGGAATTCATTGGCTCTTAGATTTTCAAAAGCTAATAATATAACTGTTTAATTTCTAACTTTATAATTTGTTTCAATCAGTGTATTTGGTATGAAAAAAATAACTCTGTTTCATTCAATCATTATGATTTGCTGTAAATAATTAAAATAGAAAATGTATGCACAGTTGGAACTACAAATAAAATGTTGTTTTTTTTAATTTAATAATTTTTTTTCTTTAGAACTGATTAATACATTCACTTGCATTGTACTAATAAGCATTTGTATAATAGAACATTGCATTGACAATACATGGTCAAATCATTTTTCCCAAATTTTAAGTTAGAAAATGAAGGTTCTTCTTACTTTTGTAAGATCCAATTGCCACTTAACAATATAGGTGAAAAGGGGAATTCCGGATAATGTTTACCAACTGGCACTTGTTTCGCAGTTTTCCTTATTCTATTTCACTTTTGATAAAGCAGGAATAAATTTGTCTTTATGTCTTCTGCACCTAGTTTCATATGAAATATGGTTAACCATTCAAAGTTCTTAAGAAACGAATAAATTTTGGACGTGGGACTGATTAAATACTTCTTGAAATGAATTTAAGACCTTTGAACTTGAATATTTTAGTGATTCTTGAGCTGAAACGAGTTCTGAAAAGCTCGAACTTGGTTGTAATCATCTATTTCTTGAGTAAAAATATAGGGACCTAAGATACCTTATATGTTTACCTTATTCTACTTCGCATTGGTCTTCTTAGCAGCAGCATCTGCTTTCTGATTTCTAATATTTATCAAAATTATTATAGGTGTGGTCCAAAAGTTTTGCATCTTATTCAAAAGTGGATGAATTCCTCTAGAAAATTTCGAATTGCCCCCTAAGATTCTTTGTGAATCTTTGCGTGTTTTTCATTTTTTTTTTGTCAATAAAAAAGATTATCTTTTTTTAAAGTATAAAAAAAATTTCTGTAACTGCATATTTAGTTTTTCAAATTTTATCTGCTTATTTTAAATGATAATGAAACCAACACAATTCCTTGTCTTTTAGCAAACAGTTTTAAAATCCTTGTAACAATGTTCTGTGATGTAAAATCATTTTAGTTACACAAAATTGTATCCTGCTTGTTTCCATAATTCATTAAAATTATTGTACATATAAAACCATTCCCTGGGAAAAAAGAGTTCTGCTGGTCCTGGTACAACCATCAGTGGGGCATCTCTGTAACTTCGTTATTTACTAATGCATCTTCACAAAATTATCGTAGATGAAAATTACTCAAGAAGACATGTTTATTTAGATCATGAAACTGATTAATGGAATTGATTAACAAAATTAACTAACTAGTATCTGGAAATTTTCCCATTAAGGAAATCGAGATTTTTTAGTAATTTTATCTAATATGTCTTTATATATGCAAGTTTTAAATTATGTTCCAAAATTCGCAGAATGAATTATAATTAATTTTGTTTGCTTAAAACTCCACTTGAAAACAGACAGCCCAATAAGGACCATAAATTACGTAAATTTCAGATTACTAAAAGCAAAAAATATATGTCTTTTATTTAATTTCATTAAAATTCCAAAAAATCCATAAAATTTGAAAATTAGATGTATTAGATTATTAATAAGCATTCCTTTTTAAATTCCAATTAATATGCGATTTTTTTCTTGAAATCTAAGCATTTCATTACTTTTCACAATATTTTCGAATCCATTTATGCGTTTGACATCCACTCTCATAAACCTTTCACTTACACCCACAAAATTTTATTCCATCAGAAATAAATTGGTTCCATTGTTTTAAGTAGAATTTCATTTCCTTGGTAAAAACCTAATCTGCGAAATGGTATTTCAAGCCAGTGGATATATTATTCAAAGAAGGGAATTTTATTTTGTGGCAGAATCCATTGTTAATCATGTAGAAAACTCGTTAAGCTGAGAAGTACTTTTTGTTTATAATAAAGATATTAAATTTATTTCAAAAAATATTTTATTCAGTTTATGACAATGAATTACAGATGTAAAGGTTGATTCACAACATAAAATTCAATTCACTTCTTTTTGTTAAAATAACTGCGTACAGATGATATTTATGGTAATGAAACAACTCTTCGCTGAAGTTAATACTTTCTTTTCTTTACTTTATAAGAATTAAGCTTAATTTTTTTTTCTTATACGAAATATACAAATATGTTGGTTTCTGAATTCTCAAAACGCTTAAAAACGTAACAAGCTATATATATGCAATTTGAAATATAGTTTTGGGCTTAAAGCTACAATCATGTGTAGAATTTTGAATCCAAGCAATTAATGACAAAAGAGATGTTTTCAAAAAGTTATAAACATCAATTACATTATAAAAGATTTCAAAAACAGTATTCATCTGCAATTAGAGGCCCAATATGTATATAGCTTTGGGGTAAATAACAGTAAAAAATACACTAAAATCAGACCAAATGAGCATTAATTTGCATATGAACTTTATGAGGTTGCATCTTTTTAATGAACCCTGTTACAGGCACCAAAAGTCATACACTGGTGTGTAAAATTTAGCAACAGGTGCTTTATTGCAATAACTCCACCAGAAATCATTTGAGTGACAGCATTTTGAACTGAAACGATGACGAAAGCATAGTAACGCGAAATTGAATGCAATGCATATAGTATGGAATCTATATGCATTGCAAAGCAGATGCACAAAAAGTAGATGTTTCTTAGTATGAGATGCATCCTCCCCTTACTGCAATGGTTGCTTCGCACCATCTCTCCATACTCAGCACCAGATTGTCCAACAGTTCTTGAGCTAAGAGTACCCATTCCTGAATCAGCATCTGTTTCAGTTGTTGGGTGTTCCACGGAGAATGTAATCGAGTCAAGTGAGCAAAATAACTGAAGTGAGAATCGGGGTCGAGTCTCGAAATCACAGGAAAACAACCGCGGCAATATTTGAAGTGTTTACGAGTAACATGGAATGATACTCTGCATGAGATTCTGTTGAATTGGGTATATCTAGTTCTTCCACAAGACTGACACTGGTACTGGTCTCTGTATTCGATGCTTTGTCCGTATCTACCTAAAGCGCAACCTCCTCCATTAGATCTGCGGAAAGAGATTTTTTTCCTCTCACAGAACGGACCTGTTTTTCCATGTTTGGCTAATATTAATTGAAGTTTTTAACGGTCAGCATACTTTTTTAAATCACCTTCAAAGTCCAATATTTTGATAGGGCAACTCTTCAGAATTATTGTTTCCTTAAAAGAATTTAACCGATAAAGCTCAATCTAATAAATGTATTGATATTCTGATTAGCAATAGCAAACACATTGAAAACATTACCTCCAAAAAAGTTTCCAGATTTTAAAACAGCTGCTGCGTTTTTTTTAAAAATGAGCAAAACGTATGTTTAGTTTTCTCTTCTTCTTTACTAAAAATCTTTTGTTTGAAAATTATAAATCGTATCCTTTTTCGATTGAGGGCAATTATCAAGCGATGCCCCATCAAGAAACTTTAAAATTCGCAATTACTCCTGTTTTCGAAGATTTCTTAAGGAAACTAAAGTTTCTGCATCTAAATACATTACGTCCCTTAAATGCCTTTTCTTATTTATTGTCCAAGTGACTGTTTTATTATAATGTTTTGAAAGTGTCAGTTGAGAAAAATTAGCTCGAAAGTGTTCGATGGCAGCTGCTGTCGAAATTGTTTTTTAAGTGATTGAAACGATTCAAGTTTGATAAAGTTTAAGTTTACAATTCACTTTAGAAATTGTGTAATTTAATCAATAGGAGTTATTGTTTTAGAGTCACATATGGATAACAAAGTGCTTAAATTTAAATAAAGAAAAACTACCGTAAACACTTAATTTATAAACAAACGCCCTCTGTAGGTAAAATGTTGAATTTTTTTATTTGCTCAACAAGCAGATCTCCGTTCCTGCATTATATCCTCCAAAAAATTTCATATCTTTCTGTACGATAGTTTCGTCAGCAAACAGCTTTAAAATGAGATTGTTTAATTATAGACACCCTGCATTTTACTGTGATCAGCTGATATTTTCCTAGCATGAGATAAACATACTAATTACGCTCATCGAAATTTCGGCCAAAAATTAGTACTGATATTTTATATACACTTCCGGGCTGAATGGAATGGCATTACATTTCTAAATTTCGTAACTTCAGCTTTTTTCATTTTGTTAGACTGAAATGAGGTTTTTTTACAGCGATGCAAATTGGCATACCGTTGATTTGAACACAAAAGAAAAAATCGATTACAATAAACGAAGCGACGGCGAGTTCTGGATGAGCTATCAAGACTTTTGCAGAGAATTTGAAGAAGTCACGATATGCAGTCTCAAGCCAGATTTAACTCACCATTCCACAATCAAAAACAATGCTGTTGTGGTACGTAAATTTTTCTCAAATTTTTGAAGTGAATGTAAGATTAGAAACTTTGTTTTAAATTTTTTAACTGAACGACGGTATTTTTTAAAAAAAATTAAAATAAAGTTAAATAAAGTGGGCAGAAAAACCAAATACTTAATCTAAGCTTAAAAATTTGATTAAAGATGCATATCCTTCGGGGTGCCACATCAAGTACGACAGTTAAGTCGTACTTGATGTGTCAGTTGATGAGTTTTAAAACAAAGTATCACGTGAATAATTCGATAAGTAGTCAATGCTAAAGATCCCTTTTTATCTCTAAAGGCTTGAAAACTTGAAAAAGTTTCTGATCATTTAAATGAAAAAGTAATTTGCCTAATACATATATTTATAGCAATATCTCTGAAAAGCAAAAAATAATAATTCCTTCAAATATCTGAATAATTTTTTTCATAATTTCGCCTAAATCACTGAGATGCATTTATAAAATCACGAATAAGTTATGTAGAATGGAAGAATCTACGCATTAAAATGTTCGAAGCAATATCACTGACAGCAAAACTAAAACATTTCTTTGTTTTATAAATCAGAGACAAATAATAGTTGAAAAACAGTAAACTGATCAATATTAAAAATTAATTACAAAAAGAAGAAAAAATATGTCCAAAATAAATGATTAAAAACATTTCGAAAAAGAAATATTTTTTAAAGATCTAAAAATAGCTAAGAGCAACAGCCTGTACATATAGCCTTTTCCATCAGATTTGCTTCTAATGAACGTGTGTAAATGAACGTTATTTTAACAAAGTACTAAGAAAACATTTTCCAGAAATTATTGACGCTCTTTGGCGAATGAATCGATATCCTGAGTTGATTATGTCAGAAAATAAGAGGGAAGGACACTCAAAGATGTCCAGTTGATGTTTCACTATAACCCATTTTTTGGAAGAAAGCTTAAAGTTAGAAGAAATTTATTAACAAGGAGAGTGATTAGATCACGTATTGTTAAAAAGATTCAAGATATAGAAATTACGAATTAGAATATTACATGTAATTACATGGAATTAATAGATTTTCTTTCCAATTACATATCATTTGCAGATTTTAAATCCTTACCAGTCAAGGCCTGGAAAATCCCCCCATTTCTCTCTTCCTCTTTGTAAAATATAGTTTCAGTTATATTGAGGTTTAACCGTTTGAGTGAGTCGAAGCCCTATCGTGCTTCACTTGCCATTTACCAAGAATTTTTCCGCACTCAAACGGTTAAATTATAATTTAATACTTTGGAAGATTCTTTCAACTCATATTTTGAAAGCCGCTTCCTATTTTAAATCAAAGTATGTATGGAGTAAAAGGTTATCATGTATTGCAGCTTACTCTTCCTTCAAGCAATGAGCATGCGTGAAAGGAAATTTAAAAGAATTGTTCTATAGTTTTCAGTGAGATCAGGAATAAAAAATGGAGCAATAATTAAATAGGAAAATAAAAGCGCAAATACAGTCTGATCGCTACAAAAGTCCCTGAGCAGGGAAGCCACAGGTCCTAACACCTGATGAATCTCCAGCCTAAGTTTCATTTTACGGATGAACAGCCCTTATCAAGGGACAGTGCGGTCATTGCGCATAATTGGTTCTGAGGCCATTTGAAAATACATCACCAATTCTTCAATAGAATTCCATTTGACATTGTAGAGGAATGTTTGTCTCATCTGTTGTAACATCGGTTGTCCTGGTTCTTTTGCGATCTCTATAGCAGTAGTGCATCGCGTTTGCAAACACTGGTTCTTAATAAAAAATAATTCCCTTGTGTAAGTCTGTTATTCTTGTTCATTGTTAAGGACGCATTTTAAGTAAACTTGCATAAACAAAACCGCTAAGTGATATTTTAAGGAGAATAGCTATGCTGTAGTGATAAGGTTTACTCGGCAATTACATGGAGAACTATTTAAGAATTTATAATTCATTGGCATTCAGTTAGCTTAAGATATTAGGAGATACACGGATTGAAAATTTAAATTGGAATAAACCGAAAATTATTCAATAAAAACCTTAAAATGCGTGTCATACGATATGTAGCAGGATCAGATACTGTAAAAATTTCAATGGTTTTTCTCCGTTCTTAAATCAAAATTTAAAACTACTTTTAAATTATTTTTTAGCACTGCTCTAATAAAATATACCCTTTATATTTATTAGAGAAGTTCTGTAGGATTAATGGCGTTACGTGAAAATATTGATAATGCTAGAGTAAATAGACTTAATAAGATACATTAATACCGTTCCAATTTTTGAAAGCATAATTCCAAAATTCTTATCACTTCGTGGATTGATTGGGAGCCAAGAGGGTTAAGGCATTCACTGATAAAAAGAAGTTTCATGGAATGCATTTTTTGTTATTTGTCTTCCCACTAATAACCATCCACGCCTACAGAAAATGAAGACAAAGCTAGAATTCTTTCCTGATCCTTACTCAAAGTAAATAGGAACTATTTGTATTCCTGTACATGAGCACACATTAAATGAGAATGTATTTTAATATGTTCTTTTAACTCTCCTGTATATATTCAAGCACACTTCAAAATGATGGCTTCTATAGTAAACTAGTGTCAAGGAATAGTAAAATGGTTTTATACACTATGCAATGCGACTGTTGGACAAAAATTTGTTTATGCGAGTTAATGCTAAGAGCAAAATACTCAAATTCCAAAATTGTGATGTCAAAAAGTAAACATTCTGGAGATATTTCTATTTTAAATGAGCGCACTGCTTTTGGTCGTCTAGGCTGCTGGTCTGGGCCCTTGTTTGAATTTTATCTATCACACTTTTTTCTATATCAATTGGCACGTTAGCATAAGCAGCAGCAATACATCGTTGGAAGTCCTGCACTTTTGGCGAAAAACCAGTGATTCAGTTATTCCAACAACAGAAAGTACATTGGGGTAGTATTTTTATCCGAAAAATAACATTTTGCTTGTGTCTTATGATGTCATAATTTCAGAAAAAGTGAACAATCGAATGTGCATTTTACGTCTTTTGTACATTAATATGCACAAGCTATTTTAATGCTCTGTCTACAACTTATTCATTGAAATTTTTCTTTTATTTTGCAAATAAGTGGTGATGCAAGTGGCCACTTATCGCATAATACATAGCCATTTTACTATGCCACTTTCATGAATATTGCTGCCGTCATTCTGACTTAAAGGGTAATGCGAGGGTCCGAAATTGTAGTACCTTGTAAGTAATAGATAATGGTAGGAAGACTTTCGGGTCTCAATCGAACTCAGAGTGGAAATCCATCTGCTTGAGAATACCCTGCAGTTAGTCAACTAATCATCTAAATACCTCCTTATATTGTAATCTTTAAGCACGTTTTAGAAGTAATTAAAAGGATAATTTATTTAAACACTAAGGAACAGGGAAAATACTGCTTTTTTATTTGAAAGGATTTATCATCTGTCAAGAAATGAAAACCGAAAAATAAAAATGTCTCATTTATTCGATAAATCTTATTATACTCCACGGGTATTTGAATAGATTGTATTTCCTATGGCTTGTGCATAAGAGCTCAAGGATTCTACCAAAGATTTCAATTTGAGGAAGATCTCTAAAATTTGGTACAAAACTAAATGATTTACTAGAAAGATAATTTCGTTTAAGAAAATTAAGTTCCATACCATGGACCCAACGTGTAATAGTTTTATAAGGAGAAGGATGCACAATCTTATAGTTCCTTTTTTGGTTTGCTTTTGTTTAACCACTTCACATACAATGACGGACACACGCATAGAATTATTGAATTATTAATTTTAAACCTATAATTAAGTGAAAGTATTCAGTAACTTAAAATGCCAGATTCATTTAAAAACTTTTCATTATCTTAAATCTCGTTACATTATTATAGTAATTAAAATGGCAATAAATTTTTAATATTGGATGCGTCATCTAATTAAGAAGTTAAATAAATTCTTAAATCAAGTGGTTAAAACATATGCAATAAGCCAAAGATTTCCAATTCGTGGTTCGAGTACACCAGAGGAAAAAGGTACGTGGCAGGCCAGTTGAGATACTCGAATGTAATACTGATCCTTATTAGCACAAGATATTGCACAATATCTCCTTGATATTGTACGACATTCTCAATGTTGACCAACACTGTGCAGAAATCGTAACAATATTTTTAGGCATTTTTCGCTAATAAGGATAACAGGGAAAAAGAAAAATATAAGACATTTAAGTGAAGAAAAAAAATTATAGAATTTTGTTTTCTTGAGCTTATGAAAGTGACTTGTGGAAACCTGAAAGCTTACTTTCGACTTATGGAATGAAATTTTTCATTTTATGATATATTAATAACTAATATCTCAGTAAGATTAATATTTCAAGCTGCACTGTAGATAACGTTAGCATGAGCGTCAATATCCTAACTATCCAGTTAATCTATGCATAGTAAATAATGAAGTTTCCTGAAAGTGTCTGTATGTTGGAACCACAAAACCTCGAGAAATATTTAACGGATATTGGAGATATTTAAGCCATTTTGTAAAGCATTTATTGGGAAGAATTTTAGTACTTTAAAGTCATATAAAAAAAGAGGATTTTTATAATTGTGATTTTAATTTATATGTGCATGTGCGAAAACCATGTGCAAAGAACTGTGGTATGCATATGCGATACATTTCTTTGTTTACGCCTGATTTTAAACAGCGATTCAAATCTTATTATGCCCAAAAGAAGGAAATCCAACCTTGGTGGGAACACATTAAAATCCAAAAAGCTTCGTTTGTTGCGCGATAAGCAAAATGAAGTGGAAAGAAGCGTTCAGTTAGCGAATAGCAGAGAAAAAATAATACCAAAACTTAGGAAAGAAGAGTCTTTTGATGAGCAAAATAACCGTCTTTCTTTAAATCACACTGCAACTGAATTGCGAAGACAGAATGAATTTCCAGAGGAGCGAAATGAACGCTTGTGTTTTGTCTACGGACATGTCATATTTTTACCTTTGTAACAGTCTAAATATTTCTGAATGTATGGTATAAAAATTGTTTTGTAGCCATATTTTTCATAATTTCTAAATATATTTTTATGCTTGCTTGACGTTGCGTAACATGTACATGTCATATCAGTTGAAGGCTAGACAAGTTTAAAGCTTATCTTTCTTCTTGGGTGCTATGCCACGGACAACGCCGTGCGGGTGCTGCTAGTATTTATATGAAATAGATTCAATTAATATAAAGACAAATTAATTGTAAATTAGATATGCCTGTATCATCTCGAAATCATATATGTAATCACATAAAGAATAATATGGATGCTTCATTTCATAAAAGTGAGAAGTTTCTTTATATATATAAGCAATTAAAACTTAGTTTTAGATACATCTCCCCCCCCAACCAGGTGGAATATTTCGTTCCATAACACTACACCAGGAAGAAAGGGGAATTTTTCTAACCTATATTAGTCCTATTATTTAGGGTTTATAAAGTTTCTTGACTTTTTCCACTTTCACACTTGTGCACTCTTTCCCCCCAGTTATTTTTGAACTTCATCCCTTAGGAAGCCCCTTATCCCGCGACGGTTATGAAGAGCATCTATGGACGATGGGAGGAAGGTAAAAGCTGCGGAGGCTCTCGCAACAATTTAGTTTCGTTTACAAAAAATCCACAATTCTTGCTCACTCTATCACGTAAGTATTTGGTGACCATTTAATTTTAGAGCTCAAATATTTTAAAGGTCAAGTCTAAGAGTATCATCACAACTGAAAATGAATTGTCGTTTTTAGCAGAATTATAATCCACAGTGAGTATGAATGTAAAAGATACTTGCCTAGTTCTGAAGTATCATAAATTTATTTATAAATTATTAAATTAAATTATTGCTGCTTTCTTGACTAAACAATAACTCAATTTAAAAGCGAAGATTGTAGTCTGGGTGAAATGATCAGATCACGTGATGTTTACTTGATTGGCAGCTGGCTCCGCCCAAGAAGACGACGTGGGTAATTGAATTCATAACAATAAAGCTTGTCGTTTAACGCATAATTTTTTACGAGTGATTTTTGTGCTAACTCAAAATTTATATTAATTTGATGAAGTTTACTGGTTGTATATTGTTTGTAACTTTCATAACGCTATAATCGTCCAAATTATTCTATAAATAGTTATTGGATTAAGAGCTACAAAGGGTTTTTAGTTACTTATTAGTGACATAAGATCAGCTAACTTTTGATTAAAAAAATTCAGAATTTGACACCTTTCCTCACCAAATATAGATAATATTATTTTACAAAAATGGTTTTCACACCAATTTAAATTCCAAAATGTAACTTTTCACCGACTTTAATTTTATTTTCATGGAATGTTATATCTTATTTTAAGAAATTATTTAACGTTAAGTATCTTTTAAGTCAAGTTAACGTTCATACATTAAGTATATTTTGTTACTTTGTTTATACACGTGCATTGAGATGATATTGTGTGTGAACTTTGTCGTTGTTGTTAATGAGTGGTGTAAACTTTTAAAAATTCCATAAAGACAGCTAAATGAAGCTTAAAGCATCATATTATGATGTTGCAGAGAAGAGGTTCGTATCTGCGTCAAAATAGATATGAATCTCTTCTTTGTTTAGATAGTTTTATATACAGGTGGTTCATATCTAACATTTTTTATTGTGATAAAGCTCGTCTAAGGATACAAAAAGTGTTCAAACAAATATTTACATCTAGAAACCCATATATATATAATCAAGCTTTTTGTTAAAAATGTTTCGAAATACTTTCTAGCTACCCTATGAATTGCCAGTTTCTTCAATATTTTCAACTGAAATACAAATTTTAGATCTCCTTATTATCCAAAGATAAAGTTTGCTTTTCTAAGCATGGAACTCACAAAGAGAAATAAAATATTCAAAGAGAGATTTATTTAATTTTAAATGGGAAATCAAATTAATACATTTCATAATTTTACTACCATGTTTCGGATAGAAATCAGGCAATTGAATTTTAAAAGTCAATAATAAGCGTAATAGTATTCTAGTGAGTATTGCAATATGTGATGATCGCACGTATTTGCATGTATAATCAAACGTATAAATTTTTACTTGAAATGCTTTTTTTTTCGTTATAAAAATGTAAATACGCATACTCCATGCAAATTCCGCAAAGTCTTGTGATCAGCATAAGGGAAAGGAGTATTAAAGAGACAGCATGAACTCAACACTATTATTAGCAAGACTGAAAGGTTGAGGAATAAAGAACAAATCCCCTACTCACTTTAAACATTTTTTTCCATCTCACCGACAATTGGTTGGGAATCCAGAAATACCAAAAGGAAAGTGGTTCAATAGAGACGTATTCTGTCGCATTTCTTTAACCTGACTGCTTTACTGCCCATTCTGGTTATAAAGTGATGAAAAAGGTTCATATGTACCCACATAAAACAGAATCACGGTTCCTCTGAATGCTTTTCGTTGAAAAGAAACAAGGCAACACAATTAAATTGTATCTGAGAAGATGAATTTCTTACAGAAACACGATTTCAATCACTCCAGTTTGAATCCCCTTTAAGTGACTTTTTAAATTATATAAATTTTTGGAGACTCTGACCAAAGCACATGTCGTATTTTCTTAGCCTCAGTCCTCTTGGACCCTCTTCGGGGATTGAGTGGTCTCTTTGTCAAATCCCAAAGGATGCACATTTGTTTTATTATTTCAGAGAATGCTTTAAATGTTCGAGAAAATTATTTCTTAAATCGCACATTGAAGTTTTAAAGCTAATTTGTTTTTGAATTTTATTTTGTTATTCTTTTACTTTTCAGCCAAAATAAATAAGGGGAATGATGCGAAGTGCAACATTGTGATCGCGCTCATGCAACTGAGGCGTCGCTGTGTACGGCATCCACGACGAAAGATGCTTCAAATAGCATTTGTTTTATTTAAAGTGAGTGGCATTCGTCATATTTTTTTTCTCATAAAGCGAATCTATTTCTTATCAAATACTGCATTTCGAGTGAATAATTCCAATTTAAGATATTAAATTTTTATAGAGTGTAGAAAAATACTGTATTTGAATTTCTTCTAAATCTTGGTATTTTCATTTATTGATTTTTGCAAATAATGACTTTCAATTTGTGACATCTTAACTCATTTCATTCAAAGATTTTAGAATTTCAAATATAATGAATCTTTCTGATTTTGACTTAATAATGAAATAAGATTTCAACTTAAGATTCCTTCCGAAATAAAGGATGTCCCGAAATTGGAGCAAGAATTGAATTTGCCCTCATTCGAAAAGTAAAGTGTTGGCAACCCTATTTTAAAAAAATATTTGACAGCTCAATTTGAATTTGGTTAATGAAAATGGAGCGTTACACGATAGAACGGCGTGTTTTCAATGCTGAACAGTATTTCATAAATAATGAATATCTGGCGGCCACAGTTCAAAAATTTGGGAATTGGCTCCCTAGACTGTGTGATTTAGCACCATTGAATTTCTTTTGAGATTATTTGAAGTCAAAGGTTTATGTTTACAAGGATGCATGCATTAACGAAGGTAATTCAACCCTGCATTAACGAAATTCAGCTACATTTATGCAAAATGATTATGGAAAATTTCGACAAGATAATATACATGTCCAAACACAGCCGTACAAACCATTTGTTTGTGTGTTATTCTATACATAACCCTGATCTGTGTACTTTGCGATTCAATAAAAATATAACAATATAAAGAAAAGATTGTCTTTTTTTATTTAATTCAAATGTTGCGTTAACACGTTGTTCTGTCATGCAACTTTTTGTTTTTACTAACTCTAAACACATAGCTGTCAAATGGTTTTTTTAAATAAGAGTTGGACGAATGGAGGCAAATTCAAATCTTGCGTTAATTTTGGGGCATCCTTTGTAATAGGGCATGAATATAGAGTTAAAGCTAAAACAGTGTGCTAGTGTCGTGTTCCAGGCACAAATTGGCAAGTTCAGTCATATGTTCCTTTTCTTAGCAAACAATCAATATAATTAATTAACTAAAAATTTCTGTATTCTTGCTTATAATTCAAGGTAAAAGGCCGGCATAGATTTTTGAGGTCAAAAATCTTGGTTTTGGTTCCACAATTTTAATTTTTCGTCTGTTGCAAGTTCTACGAATTCCTCTTTTAAATTTAACGATTCTACTGCATCTGAATATGTAAAACTCGATCCATGTTTAAAGTATCCTGAAATTACTCTGTAAAATCAGCATAATAAATGTCCAAGTGTTGACGAAAAAAATATTTGTATACGTCTTTATACGTCAGCCCGGATCGGCCTGGTGGTAAAGTTTCGGCTTTAAGACCGAAAGATTACAGCTTTGAGACCCATTCATACCTAAGAATCACCGAATAAGCGGGCCTAAAGCAAGCCAATTTCCTTCTTTGTCCAGTGTGGATGTTTAGAGAGGAGGGGGCCTCTCAAGCATCATTCTCTTCATTTGATCGAGGTTCAGAATTACGAGATCCGTCCCAAAATATTCCCAGTATTACTTCAAAATGGAATGTTGATATAACTAAACTATCTCTATACTCAGATTTCGCTTGAACGCCCCGAATTTTCCCTGATGAGCAGCGACAGGGTTTATCCATTTTGTTTTTACTGTTTCTATGTTTGAATTCATCTCAACTCATTATCTTGTAACTTTAAACGGATTTTTATTTTAAAAGATGTCATTTTTTGATGGAACCAGGTTTTCGTGATGTTTTACGAGTGTGCTTTCCAGGAAATTAATTTCTTGATCAATATTTTGTTCAATGAATCGCTGCGTTAAACAGCAAGACACTGTAATATTCATTGTTTAAACTACAAATAATTTAATGACGTCCTATTATTACCAGAAAACCATCAAAACAGCAACAAAACCAAATTCTTCCAAAGTGATTTTTAACGTAGGTTCACCCATTTCTAATGGAGCTTCAACAAATGAAGCTTTGTAAAAACGTGATGTTGTCGAAGATATTTTTAAATTAAAGCATAGGTTTAAATTAAAGAAAAGGTGCGGAATCATATTGATTACTCTCTTCTCAATAACCGTAATTCATATTATGTCAATCTAATAGTTCAGGCATTTTATTACAATTAATTCTTAAATAGATAAATGGCCTGATTTGCCTCTTTTTGTTGGAAACATAAGTTCGTAGTTGCTCAAGCTTAGTCCATTATTGCACAATAAAAAGTTTGATGGGATACCATGAACTCAAATAAACACTTTTCATCACACATACTAACTCCATGCTCAAAACAACATTAGTAATCGTGTTAAATAATAGAGAATTGTGCTTTATTTTTCTTTCAAGCAAGTTAGAAATTAGTTAGATAGCATTTTTAATAGTAGCACTTTTCTATATTTAGGAAATATTTCTTTGTTATGATAGTAAGTCTTATAAAACGAACATCAATAAAAATGAAAACAGCTTGATGCTAAAATGCTTTTAAAAATATCGAAGAAAAAATTCATTTCCTCTGAAAATATCATTGTTTAAAAATTGTAATATATAAACAAAAAAATTTTCGAATTTGAACTTCTAATCCGAAACATAGTAGCTGTGATGTAATCAAAATTTAGCCAAGTGACGACGCCAAATTTGTCCTTTTAAATTTGTTTATTTATAACCATCAAAATTAACAAAACACACAACATAAAAACATTCACAAGCAAATAATAAACCAGCAATTACCGGGTCAAATTCTTTATTCCTCCCTTCCTGGGGGAAAACCTTTCTAGAGCTCCAAGAAAAGTTTTTTACCTGGATTACACCTGAAAATATACTCAACAAAACGGAATAATTAGTGCAAGCGTTCAGTAGAACCAATTTTCAATTTCTATCGACAAATACCAAATCTATCCCAAACAGTGCCTTTACTAGACTCTTCCTAATTTTTTTTCAAAACAAAAGATAAGATTGATAATAATCAAACACACTGAAATAAAATAATGATAACTGGAATTACAAATTTTTAAAAAAATACTGATATGTATAACATACACAGAATACGTAAAAATCAATATATATAAATATAAATTATTAGTTTGAATATGAAAGGCATAACACAAACCAAATGATAATTAAAAGTCTAAAGATATTCGACTTAAATTATCTGCATTCCGATGTTCTTTTCCTTTCCTATGCACCATTTCATAGTTAAAAGTTTGTAAGAGTAAAGACCATCTAAAGAGTCTAGGTTTAGTTCCCACACCTTTGTCCAACCACACTAACGGGTTGTAGTTTCTTTGAATCACAAACTTTTGATGTCAGTCTAAATAACATCTTACTTTTTGAACGGAAAATATAATAAAAGCACATTTCCTCTCACTTGTACTGTACTTCTGTTCAGTCTTAGAATTTTTTTTTAAATTCAAAAACATGATTGGGTGTTCTTAACTACTTTCATTTAATTGGGAAAGAACAACACCAGCTCCAATATTTGACGCTTTACATTGAAGAATAAAATATTCCGTTAAATCAGAACTATATAAAACTTTGTTTCTGTTTAATTTGTCCTTGAGTTCATCAAATGCTTTTTGAAATTCCAGTCAACAGTAGATTTGCGAATTTGACCTTTTAATAAATCGGTAAGAGAAGCTGCAATTACTGAAAAGTTTGGAATATATCTAAGATAGTATCCTGCTAAACCTAGAAAGATTCTGGCCTGCCTTTTCATAGTAGGTTTTGGAAAATCCTTTTGGGCTTGAACCTTCAATTCTGCTGGTTATCTAAATCCTTAACCCACTAAATGTCCAACTTATTCTGCGGATGGTAAATAGGACTTCTGACTACATTTACACCAAATCTTTCTATGAATTCTGTTGTAAGGGCTCTCACGAATGACATACCCTGGACTGTTTTTAGTTCTCGGGGGAGCCCCATTCAGCTGAATATCTGTAACAGCGCGTTCACAATAATTTTTCCTGTCATTTTAGGATCCGGTTAATTCTTTTCGATCAGTCTTCTTTGGACAAGAGTTTCAACAGCATTTACCATATAGACCTGTATTTCTTTATTTTTCTTTTTTTTCAAACAATGCAGCTGTCTTATTTCCCAAAAGATATCTTTCTTGATCTAGAGAGTCTCTCAAAACAGCGGCCTTTGTTATTGTATGATCGAAATCCCCATCCAGCTCCACTTCAGCTATCAGCAAACACACTGCGGTTTCTTCAAGAGGTGTACGAATCCACACAGTTTCATCCGTATACATAGAAAGTGGAACTTATTTTTTGCAAATTAAATCATAAGTCACTCCGGTGTCTCTCAAGATTGGCACTTCAATTCCGTTTTCTTTAACCATACTAATATATGGAGCCAATACATCACGAGAACTATGCCTAACAATTTCATTAGATGCAACCGTCTCAAAGCTCTTAAGTTTATCGTACTGCGGTCGAAGATGTGAATGAGATCCACACTCGTAACTACGAAGCTCTCATCTCTTTACAAATTCTTTTTCGTAAGCCTTCTCATTGACAGGCTATTTTTTACTTGAAATTTGGATCTAACCTCTTTAAAAACTTCTTTGGCTTTACTTCCGCTATAATGCCCACCAGATTGAAATTTATAACCATATTTTTTTAAAATCTCTTTTGCAGCTTTGCTTAATGTTTTCGTATTCCTCAAGATTTTCTGCCAGATCATATGGAGTTTTCATGTCAACTCACACATGGAGAAAATGCTCTCTCGCTGTAGAAGGAACACAGTACTTCATCTACACAGTGATCATCAGATCCTTCAATTGTTCAAAAGTTTTGACTTCTAAATCTGAGATCCGTTCAGAAAAGTAACTATTCAGTTCATGAGCAAAATTTCTTCAAGATTTCTTTGCTGGTTTTTGGTACCGATAAAAACATTGTTTCAGCTTTTCGCTGTTTAACGTGTATTTCTTAAATATTAGTATTTTTTTTACAAAGTCATTAGCTTCACTCGCTGGCTAAGATATTTGGGATTTCTACTGGCAAAACCGCCAACAAGTAGGCTACCCAACCTTTTCGGCACTTGGGCCATTTCCGCTCTTCTTTCAAAATTTATGAAATATAACCCCATTTTGTCCTGATTTTCATCAAACTTGGGATATGGTAAAACTTGATCTAGACGAGTTGAATTTTTGGTCCGAGTTCTGTATTTCTAGACTCATCATTAAAGCGTTGACTACTCTGTGCTGTTTCCAATTTCTTCATTTCTAGTTGTAAGAATTCTGTCAATACTCCTAACTTGCTCATCACCATACGACAAAATTTTAAGAATTTTTTGTTTTAAGTCAGCTACTCTAATCAACCAATGATGAGTCTATCCCTATTTCCTCACATATCTCTTAAAGGTCATGCTTATTAGCTTTCGCCAAATACGCCACGCTTTTGGAAAAGAAGATCGAAATACTTAACATTTCAAATAATAATAAAAAAAAATACTTTCTTTTAAACAGAACAGTTATGCAAACCATTACAATCCTCAAATTTGTATGAAGAAACAAAGCAATACCTATACCACTTAGTAAATGAACACTTTATGCTATATAAAAATCAATAAAAAAAATTCAAGGTCAACTATAAAACGAAATTAATTCAAATACAAAATTTCTTCTTGAAACGAAACTCCATTTAATCAAAAAAATGCAATATTCTATATCAAAAACATTTTTTTGAAGTACTAAAATTCAATTCAAAATATTCAGTATGTTTGTTTTCTTAAAACAAAACTATATAGCTGCTTTTTCAAAACGAAGCTAAATTCAAAACAATTATAATATAAAAATTTCATAAACACATTCAAGTTATACTGTATATGTATATTTCAACTTCAAAGCACACAATAATATATATATATATATATATAT
>JAOUZG010047196.1:1609386-1640740 GCA_026289955.1 Argiope argentata
TACAGATAAAAAAAAAACCTTGGAAAACCTGCAAAAAATACGAAGTTGTAGAATTGCCAGCATTGGGGAACAAAGATTCGCCAACAGAGAAACAACTCTCAAAGCAATTGGGCGTTAACCAGCAAGCTGTTTCCAATCGGTTGCGAGACAGATGAAAGATTCAGAAGGCCAGCAGATGGGTACCCATTGAGTTGAACTACAAGCAAATGGAAAAGCTCAAACTCACAAGCCAAATTTTGATTGCTCAGCACAAAAGGGAGTAGCTTTTGCATCGTACAGTTACCCAGGTGCGCAATCCACATCGACCGCAAGACCGAATCACTTTGGCAGAAAGATAATTATCTGTATTTGGTGGGATGAGGGGCGTGGTCTAATATAAGTCGTTAAAACCTGGGGAAACGGTTAATACTTAACGTTGTCAACAACAATTAGCCGATTTGAGCTATCCGCTGTTTAAAAAGAAGGCCAGAATACCGAAAGAGGCAACACGAAATCTTTTTTTCTCATCATAGTGCTCAATTACATACGGCAAAAACGGTTTGAAAAACATTGAAAGCCCTGAGTAGTAAGTTATATATCATGCGGCGCACTTACCAGACTTGGACCCTTCCGATTATCACTTTTTTTCCATCGATGGATCACGCACTTGCTGAGAAAAGCTTTGGTTTGCATGAAGCTGTGAAAAATGGATCGATGAATGGTAAGCAGCAAAAAGGGAAGATTTTTTTTTTTTTTTTGCACGGTAATCATAAATTACCAGAAAGATGGAAAATATGCATAACAAGCGATAGACCCTACTTTGAATAAGACACTTTATAATTCTTCCACATTTAAAATGTTTTTTTAATACCTCATTTCATAGTTGTTTACTCAGATGAACTGGTTATAACCTATCTTTTAAATATAAGAAACTACTGTAATATTCATAATAAAATATAAAAATTATCAAATACTGATTTCTTTTTTATTAAAAAACATTTAACTACAAACAAAAGTTACAAGATCATTGAAATGTGAATTTAGTAGGTAAAAGTTCACTTTGAAGAGAATTGACTTCTTTCCCTTTCTCACTTAGCACAGAAGAAAATGGAAAGCTACCTCAACAATCGGTAGTAGGGGTTCATTTAAAAATGCGTTAATAATAATGAAAAAGGAAAGATGATTTTAAACTTCTGCCCAATAAGTGAAAAACCTTCATTGGAGGTGATTGCTGGTTTTCTATTCAATAGAAAGCTAAAAAAAAAAGTAAAGAATATAGCTTAAACATTTGAAAATCCAAAAAATAACTAGTTTAGTAAATTAAATCATTCAAAACGTTAAAATTTTCTTAATTCCACCAGGAATATTCAAAACTTTGTAAACACGTTGTGCTGTTTAAAAATATCCAACGAAACAAAATCCCAAATAACAAAAAGTATAACTAAAATTATCCAGAAATGTTTGCATGCAGAATAAAAATCAATTTGTTTCTTTTTCTTAGGTTACAGAACCTGTTAGACAAACTTTACAAAATTTTCTAAACATCGAAGAAATTGGTAATTCTGGGCCCTATGTTAATTACAGAGAAGTTTTTGGTAGATTTCAAATGAGTCCGGGCCATTACATTATTGTCCCAGCCACTTTCGAACCTGACTCACCAGGATCATTTTTCATACGTGCTTACTCTGACACGCCGATAACACTAAGGTACGTGCATTTTTTAGACGTTTTGCATTCTTTAGATAAATTTTATTTTTCAAAGTAATACATAAAAGCAATTATTCATACTGCACAAGGCGGCCCGTTATTTTTTTTTCTGTCCAACTTGAAGAAAGTACCTGGAAAATAGCATTTTCATAAGTTTAAGTAAATTCAATAAAATAAATATATAAATGGATTTCTGTTTTTAAAAGTTAGCTTCCAAAGAATGATTTCTCCATCTTAAATTTTACTATATACAAAAAATGGTCTCTCTATTTTAGTCAATAAAGGTATTTTGATATCAAAGTTTTTATTTCGATTTAATAATTCTATTACTTCTAGTTTTTGTCATCAAGCATTCTCTGATTAAACACGATAGTCCCGGTTTTTGGCTCTTTCTCATGGTTCAACCAACCTGCACAGCATCTAAAGAATCATGGTTTAAAGATTCAGGTCACTTTATCTCAGCCCACTATGAAAATCACAGGGCATTTATCTAGAAGAAATTAATATTGAGCTAAAATACAGCATCGAAAGTAAAATATAAACGTTTCTTTTGTTGAGAAGCACCTTTACTTGAAAGGCAAACCTTTATTTTCGTGAATTCTTTTGTAAATTTAGAACCTAAAGATATCTTTAAAAATTATAATTAATTAAAAAAGTTATTTAGATCATCAGAAATGCAGATTTTTTTTTCATAGCTTGAATTTTGATTGCTTGAGTTTAAAAAATTAAGAACAACCAGCGCCAGACTCGGATTTGGAACCATTCATGAATATAGGAATGTAGTCATTATACATATATCTGTAAGCCGAAAAACTGCCTCAAAAAGGAAAGCAAGAATATTGTACCTTAAAAGCTTTTAAAATGGATGAAGCAAAGCAATGCTATTTTAATTCCAAGGTAGTACCTTGGAGTCAAAATAAGCATTTCCGGATGACGGACGCAGGATCTGTGGGAATTGAATAGGAGAGCGTTATTGTAATTTAAAAGCATTCTTCTTATAAGATGAAATTGGTTTGGAAATAGGAAGAGAGCAGGCTTTGTTTAGAAGATACTGAAATTCCATAAGTTTCTACAAATAAACTGGTAGTCGGCAATGGTTTAAAAGCCCGGAACATGCATACTGCCTGTTATGAACGTAATTGAGACGAGATGAGCCAAATACAACAAAGTTGTAATCTGCATTGTTGTGGAGGATAACCACGTTATCCACATCACGAATCCATCTGCGTTCCTTTCTGATGGCCTCCCATAGACGAGTCAGTATGGAATAATAACCGTTGGCATTGATGGTTGCACCTCGTGGCATGAAATCTAGCAGGAGGGGTCCACGGCAATCCCAGAAGACCGTTAACATCTCTTTTCCAACAGATGGCACCGAACGGAATTTTTTTTGTCACAGGCGAATCTGGATGTTTCCACACCATGCTTTGTTGCTTCGATTCTGGTGTGACATGCAGTATCCACATTCCATCGCCGAAAACAATGAGGTCCAAGAAAATTTCCCCCTCTTCGGCATACCGTTGCAGGTGATTCAGTGAGGCAATCATTCGCCTGCCTTTAACCATGTCATCCAATTGTTTAGGCACCCACCGACATGAAACCTTTCGGTATCCTAAGGACCCGTGAATGGTATCGTAAGCACTCCCGTACGAAGTGCTAAGCTCTTGCGAAATGTCTTTGAGGTGCACACGCCGATTTGCTTTCACGATTGCATCCATGCGGGAAATGTTGTCGTCAGTCAGCGACGAACGCGACCTCCCCGAAAGCTCATTCTCATGCAAGTTTTCACGACCTTTTTGAAACTCACGACACCACCATTGAACACTTCTCAAAGGGAGACACTTTTCCCCGTACGTGGGGTGCACTTCCCTGTGAATTGCTATGGGGGTTTGTCCCTTGTTCCATAGAAAACGAATAATACTTCGCTTCTCATAAGCTGTGGATGTCTGAAGAACAACCGCTATCTTAAATGACTGATAGCAGTGCCGCTCATCGGAGCAAAAGGCAGCTACGGTTCAAGGAACGTTCACTGCTGGGAATGTATATGTTCGCTTTGTATTCACAGCCGTATTTTGGCTTAAAAAATAGACTTAGACTTTTTGATTTGCTCTCGTATATCCACTGCAGAACAAATTTGCATGCCGTCAACATAGATGATTTTAGGTATAGGAAGGAAATGAAGAAGACTGGTTAATTTTTTATAATTAATAGAGTCACACTCAATAAGCTGCTTTGCGGTACTCCCTCTTCTTGTCAATGAACGTTAGAGAAAACATTCTCCAAACGGACTTAGAATAGTTAGTGCGCTAAAAACATTTCCAATGAAAGTTAAAAGTAAACAAATCCTTTAAAATTCTAAATATCCATTTTCAATAGTAAGCTTTTTTTATGTCATAGAAGACAGACACCAAATGATTTCTCCGTGCAATGGCATTTCTTATGTTTATCTCCACAGCTGTAAGAAGGGTGGAACATCGCTTTCAGAAACCACTTTGAAACGGGGATATAAATGAATTTATCTACAAAGCATGGACCAAGCCTCACGTTCATCATTTTCTCAAGAAGTTTGCATAGGCAGCTCGTTAACACAATAAGCCTATATTACACAAGGTTTCGAAGATCCTTGACCAATTTTAATATAGGGAACATAAAGAAATATTTCATTGCATGGGGAAAGCATGTTTCCTTTCGATTCTGTTAAATATGAGCTAGATATTAAACAAAGTATCATGAAAGAGGTCATTAAGCATGACATACATGATTCTTTCTGAAACAGGAAAAATATCCTTTTGTATTTTATAATGCATTTATCAGTTGGGAAAAGGTAAAATCAGAATTACAAGGCAGAAATGTGGATGTATGAAAGCATCAAGAGGTATGTCCGAATGACTTTTAATTGAAAGAAAGGGTACTGTACAATTGCTGAAATCACATAGACACAAAAGCTTCAACAAGATCATTCGCTATTTCTTGCAAACTGGTAATTTCTTTCTTGTTTATTTTTAAACAGGAAAGACAGACTTCAGGTATATCTCGCAAGCTTTCTGTAAGCTTATACATAGTTCTTTCACTGAGACAGAGAAATAAATATTAGATATTAAATACCTCCAACAACCTTTCTGACTTCAGTCTTCTGATTAATTGCATCATACTTTTTGCTTCATCGGATTAGTTGTTGATGGGTGCCTACCGAACTTATTCCATGCTCTTTTTTTCTCTTTGCCTAGCATTACCATAGTTCCAAGCTATTCTATGTTTCTAGTGCTTCGGAAGACAGAATTTAGATTTTTAAATAGCTGAATCTGCTGCTCCTGTCCAAATGTCTGTAAGAAACTGCTCTACATCATTTATATACTCAACCGTTACCATTTCATTTGTGATATTTGCTTTGGGAGAAAAGGTACCCAATCAGTTTTTGAGAATATACACTCATGGCCATAAATTAAGGATAATGCAAGTTCAGAAACAGAAAGAAATTAAAGCAAAACAAATACGTGTTATTTATAAAGGCTATTTATTAAAAAAGTAAGGCAAAAAAGATGATAAATGTGTGATATCATTAACAAAAATAGCGATTTTTTGCTTCCTGGAACAATATACAAAAAAAAAACTATTTATAAAAACTATTTTACATGTTTGGTATCATGGTTAATACATAGTATGTCTCCCAGACTATGCATATCCGTACAATGTTTAGGCATGCTAAGTACCGAATTATCAATCTGATCTCGGGAAATATTACACCATTCATCAAGCAACGCTCTCCAAAATTCCGGTAGGCATGTAGGAGGTGGTTCACGGGCTTCAAATCATCAGTCAAGCTTGTCCCACGCATGTTCTACTGGATTCAAGTCCGGTGAGAATGCACTCCAGTCCGTACGGGTGATATCTTCCGATCGAGGGCATTCGTTTACGTTATTTGCACGGTGAGGACGGCAGTTGTCATTCATAAACACGATTTCTGGGCCCATGGCGCACCGAAACAAACGTACATGTTTCATACTGACGTCCTGATAGGTTTGGCCTGTCAGGGTTCTAATTCGAACAGGTTAGTTTTAGAAAACAGAATAATTCCTCCCCAAACGAGCAATCCTGCACCACCAAAACGGTGTCGTTCAATGATGTTCTCTTGGTGGTAACGGGTACCTGGAGCTCTCCATATGAAAGTCTGGCCAGAATCAGACTTCAAGCTAAACCTGGTCTCTTTGGAAAACATCACACAAGCCCACTGTTACGATGTCCACAATGCTTCTCTCTACTCCGGGCTAACCACAGGCGACAATGAGTTGAAGTATATTATGTTCTATAGTCATCGATCCTAAACAAAATATTTTCTGATGTTGCGAGATTTTTTTAAAAAAAATTCAAACGATCTAAATAATTCGTAAAATCTTCTTTATAGAAACAAGAAAAATAGTGCAAAATAGAGCCCCAAATGGAAATCTCTAATACAAAGCAACAATGAAAACAATTTCCAATTCTAACGTATAAATTGAGCAAGTATAAATAAATCTCAGATAATAATAATTCCTCTTTTCAAACAGTCATCCCGAAACTTTTTCCCAAAGCAGCAAACGATGAATACACTATATTGCAATGACAGATTGGCTAGAAATTCTAAAATGCCGCAAACCTACAACTGGGAAGGAGCCAAAAACTTACGAAAATAATCTTTCAAAGCAGCAATTAGTGGAAAAGAAATAAGAATAGTTTACTTACTCAAAAATAAAATACCTAACACGAAAACAAAGTAGACCCTAAATCTGAAATCAGAGATATAGGATTAGAAATTTGTCTGTCTGATGTTTCTAAGAGAAATGGATTTGAGCGACGAAATAAAACCAGCGCAGTTATACAGAAGTTTTCAAGCCCAAATTCTTTTGAAAATCTAAGTGACAGCAATGAATTTAGTGCCACGGTTTCCAAAATAATATTTTTTAATAATTGTGATTTTTTTTTTGACTACGTACCAACTTTCATTCTTCTAGTTCTTTCCGTAATTGTAACATCAAGTTCATTTACAAATAAGATAACATTTTAAACCAATTGGGGAGTTGCGACACTGGGAGGTTCAAAGCGTTGTGATCGTTTTATGATTGCAATATTTTTTCCTTTTCGTTCGTGAAAATAAAAGTGACCTTACCCAAATGGCACTTATTGGAACCTTTATTGCAAATACAATAGCAAATTTCGATCCAGAAATGCGGTCCCTTGATGAAAAAAGCCATATATATAGATATAGGTATGGTGATTTAAAATAATAAGTTTATGATATATTAAAAGTTTTATTCAAGTCATTAAGATCTATTTTTATGCTTTAAAATAATTCTTTCTGATAAATTTTGGTAGCATGAATTTTGTTTGTGAAATGCAATAAAAAAAAACTTTCACCCTTTTTTAAAAAAAATATTTTCAAAGATAATAAATTTAATTGTTGCCCAGCATAATCTGATATAACTTGCCTTCATTATACCAAATTTTAGAATCAGCGTTTGCAAATACTTTCATGTACTTAGGCAGCAAAATAAAATGCTATTTATAAGCAGGATTATATTATACACTACTACATTAAGAGAATTTTTAAACTCTTTTCCAGATGTAAATGTATTGTGTCATTTCCAGTAGAAAAAACAAAGAATATCATGTGACTGACTCATAGAGCTGATATATAAATGGAGGGAGCTAGTCGTATGCTTCTTATCGAAACAAGTATACCCAACATGAGTCACGTGACTTAGGGAGAATCTGAGCGTAAGAATACCCTTTTTGGCAACATATTGCAAATTATGACAAATTCAAAGTCTGTCGCGCAATCTTTTGTTTCCCGGCATTGGGTTTGGTTGATATTAATTTCCCGAAAAGTTTTTATCCCTTGCTTTGAAATTATTATTCAACTAAGCAAACTGGTTTCGCAAATAATTTTTCTTTCTCATAACATCGGTAGCTAAGCTAGTTGATTTCAATAATGTTTAGTTTTTTTATTTTGCTTTTTTGCATTTTAATTTAAAGTGATTATTTTTCTTCTTTAAGTAAACATTTAATTTCTTTTATTTACATAAAAACATCTTTTAATTTTATAAAATACTTCTATCATTATCTCAAATTGATGGGGGAAAAAACTTTTAGGTCACTTTTATCATCTGTTTTTATAAGTCTTTTTTTTTTCTGAATATTTTTTTTAAAAAAGCACTCATATTTATTATTTCTTTCCTTCCAAAAAATTAAATTATATTCAAAGAATTAAGAGAAAAAATAATTATTGTAGCATAACAATGAAAAAAAAATATTAATTAAAACTGCTAAATAATTTTTAAGAAATTTAAAAAGAAAACTAAAAAATACTAGCCCAGGACCGAACTTGGGTCTCGTGAATGCCACATCAGAGGCCTAACCACTATACTATTCGAGCGGTCGCTCAAGTTAACACGTTATTAGTATATAAGCTATATTTAAAATTTCAAGGTTGGTTATTGAGCCTTAATATTTTCATGAAAGAACATTCTAAACATATATTACAATTATAAAAAATCGCATCCCGCACTCAATTTTAAACCTTGTCCCCTTGTTAGTATGAGTTTTAAATATTTCCCTTTTGGTTAATAATTTTGCCGTTTACTTTACTTCTAAATACAGCAGAAACAAAAATAAATCATTTTTGGAATCTCAAATGTGTTTACTTTTATACAAAATAATAAAGAAATTCGAAATTTTTATGAAAACGGTTCTTTTAGAGTATGTACATGTCGCATGATATCAATGAATGTTGACATTCAGACAAGATGTTTAACTGTAAATATAGCATTACTTTTTTAATAGTTTATCTTTAGAACATCTACTAGTTTCTTTTTAGATCTAAATTAAAATTTATAAAACAGTGCAATTATTATTAACACATTTATAAAATTTTACTGTATATTCAATAAAACACGAGTTCTAGTTTCATAATTTCATTCACTATGATAATTTAATATCGTCCTTGGTATAATACGATTCAAATATTTATGGTAAAAAAGAAACATATTCAAAATAATAAGGAAATTTATTTTCATAAAATAAATAAAATTAAATGGTCAATAATGTTTATATATATAATACCATGTATGTATTGGCGAGAAAAAAATCATGTCAAGCTTGCAGCCAAGCACGCGAAACACATTCGAGATTAAAATAAAGCAAGTAGCAAATTATAATAAAGTTATATCAGTTTAAATGAAACTTAATAACAAGTTAACGACATTAAATACAGTAACTAAACCAAACTACGAGATATTATTCAGTTATAACATCAAAATCACTGAGTTATCCAAGTTACGAAATTTTAAACTGACTTAAAATGTATATATATTGAATATGTTTAAGGTACATAGCTGTGAAGTGATACAGGATTATCCTTAGAAGCTTTTTTTTTACATCCAATTGCAAAGCGAGAGTTAATAATGGTTTAAGTAAGCTTTAAAATTTAACAGTTAAAAGCGAGAAATAGTCTGCCATTGAATTATAATGAAGAATAGAAAATGTGGCTACAGCGAATACAAATTCTCTCCCCAAGTCACATGATTTTATGAATAAGGTTGCAGTCCCTCTATCACTATTTCATCTCTATGGGCTGACTAGTTAGAACATATTTCATTCGATTCAAATGCATACAGTGCATGGGCCTAATATGTGATTACAGACATTCGAAGTTCTCCATTGCGGTGGTAGTCTCCATCACCATAAGGCATGAGTAGCTCCTGTTGCCAAGCTATCTGACGAAGTACCACATTCCATAAGTCTTTTGATGCGACAAGAATCTGCAGCAACCATTCTCAATTGCTGAGGAAAGGGTACATGTAATTCACATTTGCATGAAATATGGCAAAATTGTGTTGTTATACAAAGGTTACTTTTAAGAAAACAACACAAATAAACAGTTTGCATTAAGTCAATTTGTCGTAATAAATAAGATTTTGAGATTAAATGTAAGAGTATAATATAATTCAACTCAATAACAGTGTCAGATGAACTCCTCAGTAAGTGAAATTCAAAAAAACATATACAATTTTCCTTTTTTAACACGTTCACTGCAATGACTCATATAAATTCGGACCACTATCTAATTAGATGCCTACTTCTTTACTATATCTTAATTGTAACAAAGAGATATTTAATCAGATGGTGTATGTGAAAAACGTGTTAAAACAAAGAAATATAAACTGTATAAACGAATGTTCTGCATACATGAAATTTTGCACTGAACATGAACTTTTGTTCTCATCTGAAAATGGATGACACAGCAATCAACATGTTAAATAGTTGGATTAAAAAATGAGAAGGTAATAATGGCCTACAGAGTAAAGTAAAGAAGTTATTAAAACACTTAAACCCACATATAAAAAATTATGCATTTATTTAACATTAGGATTCAATGTAATTTAAACATTCATTGAGTGAAATTATTATTCATATATGTCACTTTTATTTTCAGAGAGCTTTAAAATCACTGAAGAATTCAAATTGTTGGCTAAATCCAGACCACTACACTACATCCAGAAGGCATTTTAAAGAAATTCTAAATCATGTAAATAGTATTTTTATTGTTCATTGTGGGATAAAAAATAAAAATTATTCATAAAATTGGCTTTCGATAATTTTAAAAGTCTGTTCAACAAATGCTGACATCTCTTTAAACAAATAAGATCACTCTTTCAGAATATGACAATTAACTGCACAATTTTTTTAAGATTCCTCAAATTTCAGTTTATGTATTTCTGGCCTCTCCCAAAGGCTGTGTAAGCCTCCACGAACGGCCAGGAGGAGTGTCTTTACTATGTATATACATTAATGTCAAGAAATATTGACATATAATGTCAAACGAAAGGCAAATGGTTCCACAGTAAAATTTTCAAAAAATCATATAGAGCGAATGAGATTTCATTTTTATTAGATAAAAAGGCACACATTGACAGCGCCAAAATGAAGATTTTGAATGACGTGCACACATGTCAGAAGTTAAAAATTGGTGTGTAATATGAAAATATTTTTGTATGTTGTAAGTCATTTTCAGGACTGAACTTTTCCAAAATTAAAAATAACCCTAGACCAAATTTTTCTGTGCAAATTAAAAGAAAACGCCATTCATGTAAAATTCTAAATCACAATTTTCATATACAATTAATTTTTATCTCTTTATGTCATCAACGGTTGTCTATTCTTCATCTCTGGGAGGTATCGAAATCACTTAATTCTAATTTCAATAATCAACAAACGATTTACGAGTTTCACTTTTCTTTATATAAATTTTCAATGCATTTATCTATAATACAAAATTAACACTTGTATCTTCAAGTTTGCCATGCCATCGGAAAAATACAGGGAATTTAAAAATGGACTAGAAAATACAGGGAATTTTTAGTTAGTTATTTTTATCCTATCTAAAAAAAATGTAGATTTCTAAAGATAGCAACAATAAAAGAACACAGTCAACGCTTCCAAATACGAAACAATATCATTCGCGATTATGTATTGTAGAAACTTGCATCTTTTTACTCTTCCCCCTTTTCCTACAAATATCATATCAAAAGCCACAATATCTCATTTGTATTCGATCAAGTAAGCTGGCATACAATTCCTAATTAGTTATGGATAATATGCTGCCGCAGATTCAGAAAATTTGTCGATTGTTTCATACATCTGATTTTTGACATAATCCCTTAAGAAAACATCAAGAATAATAAGATTTAGCGATTGCGGAGGCCATTCCTCATACATATTATAGCCATTAATTTGTTGGTCAAATATGTTGCATGGCCTGTGGTATGAGCCTGGAATGCCATCATGATGGAACCACAAGGAAGACAGCCTCCCCAGAAAAATATCATCAATAAAATCAGATAGCACATCTGGCAGTATTGCAATCCATTTAGTGAGTTAAATCAATTAATTTCATAGGCAACAAGATCAAATTTCGGAACTATTTAATTTCACATAATGATGAATTGGTAAGCTCCCCTGAACCTTCAACCGAATCAATATTGATTACACCTTTATTTAATTGTCACGCATTTGATGTAAGATTGTAAAACATAAAAATTGTATCTTTGGTGATTTTACACATATTTGCAGGCATGTGTAGTATAGAATCATTAATAAACTGAAGACACATACTGAACTTTATGATACACCAGGGGTTGGCAACCTGAGGCTCTTTTGATGTAAACTTGCAGCTCTCTGGTTCATACCAAAAAAATTAATAATTTTCATAAATAATTAGATCAACATTGTGTCCTTTGGAATTGATGCTGAGTCGCTGCAAATACAGTTGCTAGATTTGAAAAACAAAGACTTGCAGAGTGGCAAGTTCACAGAACTCAAGAGCAAATTGGAAGATGTGGAGGTCCAGAAATGCATGCACATCGTGCAGCACAAATGGACAGCTTTAAAAGAAACTTCGCGAATTAAGGTTTTCATATCTGGCGCAGGGAATAGTCTTCCAGAATGCTACAAAGAGGTGAAGAAGTTGGCATATGAAGTGCGTCTTCTTCTAGTGTACAGCCGACCACCCCACTACCACTGAAAGTAGCAGTATCAATAGGATTTATTGTGACGACTGCTTTTTTTTACCATTGTCCATCCTTACATGGACCGATTTGTTAAGCTGGCATTCTCTTCCAGGTAATTGGCCATAAACTGGTCAATTAACGGCCTTTCTTCTTCCCAATTAAACAAGGAAGAGGCATTCAATAAAAGAAAATATCCGTGAAATTCTAAATATTTCTCAAAAATCTTGTTTCAGAACAGAAATCCGAGCATTTCAGACAGTTGGTAAAAAACTGACAATTTTTGACATCATGTCCTTCAGAGTTTTAAGATTATCTAGCACCATCAGTACTGTACTTAAGTCATTATTTTCAACTTTCAAATTCTTTCCTAGTTTCGAGATTTCTAATCATTCCTTTAAATGAAGATAAACAGTACCAATTCCTCCATAAATGCTTTTATTTTCCTGTATTCTTCCAAAACTTTGGAAATATGCTGGGAATTTCCCATGTCTTGATACAATTTGGATTATCAGTGGATGGATCATCTTCTCATTTTTACTTCTGGATTAAAAATAAAGTCGTACTTTACTCTTCCTTTTTATGGACATATACCAACTATTAAACCATAGTAATTTTATTTCTTCTACTTCCCATTTTAAGAGACCATTTGATTTGGGGACAATTATGTCAACACTCTTTTTCTGTGCCACCAACTTTGCATATTGATCAGCTTTTTCATCATCATATATCCCAATACGTGTCTTAACGCGAATAAACTCTATCCATTTGTTAATTTTTACACATTTTTTTTCTTTTTTTCTTTTATTGTTCATATTTCCCTGTTACAATTGTAAGATGATAGTATGGTTTGTAGGACTCGCATTGAATCTGAAAAAAATGAGCACTTGTGTCTGTCATCCACCTTTTCACAATATTCAATGGCCATCTTTAAAGCTTGCACTTCTGCTTGAAACTTATGGTATGGTTCGATAATTCCATAAGACCTTTATCGATCTCTTTCCCATAATAGTATACTAAAATTGCAGCTCCTACTTTATTTTCATCTTTTGAACCATCTTAAAAAATTTTTATTCTATCCATATCTTCAATTTTAATTTGAAAACCATGAAAAACCCTTCTGCAGGGTGTTGTTCGAACTTGTCAAAATACATCTAATAATCTTTATTGTTGAAGCATTTATTTCCTATTTTAACTTTATCACTAGTAGTAATTCTTATTTGAAATTTAGTGAATCTTTCCGTTGCTCTGAGATCCATTAGCAAAATTCCCGTTATCACTTGAATGGCTTCGGAAAATGGCTTTATATGCCATAAACATAATGAAGAGAGGGCGCCGTTGGATAATATATAATGCTTTAGATTTAGCCTATGCCTCCATGCTCGAAAAGAACATTTGCCTCAATGGCGTAGATTTTTCTTAGATAGTATTTCCTTTTTCTATAAAATTTGGCATATGGAGAGTTGACGGTCGGATCGACATATTCGTGTGCGCAAACGATCTCTTGCATTAATATAATAAAAAGTAAATTTAAAATTCAAGTAAGAAATAAAAATCTAGAGGCGAGCTTGAAACTTAAAACAAAAAGTTATATGCCAGATTTAATGAAACTTTCAAATTTATCTATACTTTTTTGTTTTTTTATATGAATAGATTATTAACAGTATTTAAAGCCGTTCATTTTAAATCAAAAATCAAATATATATAAGCAAATACTATAATATTAAATGAAAAAAAATTAGTGATTTTTTAGAAACCGGAAAATTTTGAGAATTGTTGCTTTTGGCTCTCCCGTTTCAATAGGTTGCCGACCCCTGTGATACAAATTTGAAGAGATTTGTCCTGAGTAGTAATACATACAAATGAGAAATGCATAAATGGCACTTTTCAACATTCATAAACATATACCAGATTTTTACAGGCCACCAATAGTTTCAGTTTTGATGCTGGATCGCGCATCAACTGAGATCGGCATTCCTCTCCCGGAATCGGGGGAAGAAAACTCTTTAGAGGCCTTCCTCCGCTTAGATTCCAAAGTCGAGTGATATCATCGCTCCCAGTTGAACAAAGAACATCATAAGTTTCATCAAAGCTTAAAGGATTTTTCAACGAGTTTCGAATTTCTCCAATATAATTAATAACCTTGCGCTGCATTCTCAAATCAACCTAAAAAAGAGAAAGAAAAATTTTAATAATAGGAAAAGAAACTTTATATTTAGTAACAATAGTAAATGGTTTCGCTCCAAATTGTCTTCAGTGACTTAGCAAGAATAAATGACACCTCAAGCAATATGATGCCCACATAGGAACAGGCCAAAGATAAATTAGAAAAAACGAAAACAGAATGGTTAAGTTTTTGAAAGCAAGCACAATGATAATAAAGAAGACAGAAAAAAGTCAGGATAAAACAGAAATGAGCACAGATCAGTAGAGAACAGCTCAGATACCGACCAAATTTAAAGTCAAAGTAAAAAAATAAAATAAATAAATAAATAAATAAGTTCTAAGAATGTTATCTTTTATGAAGCAAATAATAAAGCTCTTACAATATAAAAGAAGGGTGGAAGCATTTGATTCAGGAAGGTAAGATTTCTTATAAACCACGAAATTTGTTAATATATCTCCAGCTTAATTAAATATTTTTTGTTAGTTAAACCATTCCAGACATAATTATTCAATAGTTTTATCACTAGTTCAAAACTTTAAATTACAAAATAAATTAAACTGACTGAGAAGAAAAAAACATAAAAATCAGACTATATCTGCCAATGAAGTTTTGCTAATTTACATTCAAGCATGTCAAGCATTACACTTGGCTCCTATTTTTATTTCACTTTAAAAGAGCAAAATGATACAAATTAATTTAAGTTCATCATTGTGCTAGTTATTTCTAATGTTTGTAACTATATATGATAAAACCATTAATTATACATAATGTATGCAAATCTATTACAATAAATAAAAATGCCAGGAAAACACGCAAATACAAAAAAAAAATCATATTACAATACTTTAAGACTAAAAGAAATAACAATGTCATTTTTCCTATACTGAATGAAAACCAACCTTGATACAGGTTGTTTTTAATTAAAATGAAAGAAATACATAACTTCTGCAAAATATTCTTGAAGTTTAAACACATTGATATTTCATAATAAACTATTTTTCTCACTAAAAAAACATTACATCCATTAGTCAGAAATAAAAAAATATAAGAAATTTTGTAAAATATTCATTAGCATTATTAGTAATTTCTGAACATAGATAAATATTAAATTCAGATAAACATATTAACTTTCTGCAAAATTCATTCATTCATTCAAATCTTGCTACACGTTCATTCCAAGTTAAAAACTGAAATTTCGTTTGGTCAGAATGCTTATAACGTAATATCGCGTAATTGGCAATTAATTTGTTAATCATGCATTGTCATTAAGAAAGCCCAGTCAGAATACTAATGGAAAATATGGGAAACAAAATTTAAAAAGTCAAAATACTTTTTAAAAAGTATAACAGTAAAATGAAGAAAAAAAATCTTGTCAAAAACAGGGTTAGAACTAGAGTAAGCCCTTGTAGGCAAAATAATAATAAATTAAAAGGATGAGTCAAATTTTATCTTAAAGCACCTTTAGAGAAAAAATAAGAAAAAAAAACATTAACATAGTAGTTATTATTATAAAACTGTGTTACCTTAAAATTCATTTAAACTGGGCAAAAAAGCATCCAATTTTATAAAAAAAGAATATCATCAATAATAATTGTTGAATACTTTTCATGGTATTGATGTTAATTAAAAATGCTTTTTCTATAAATATCTTATGAAAAATCTTACTAAAACATTTCAATTAGATACCTAAAATTCCTCTAATACATCATAATAATCTGTATTAAGAAATAATATTACTCACAAAGTTATTAAAATATAATTTTCTTGAAAGAAAAGAGGTTACATAGAGTAAGAAAGGTAAAAGTTATACTTTACCTTTTATAATTATATAGGTAAACAAATTGTGATATAAAAATCCACAGAATTATATTCACTACATAAACAAAGATTTCCTGATTCTTTTTAGAGACATTATTAACTAATTTTTTCAATTGTTCAATTTTCTTTTAACTGTTCACAGAACAATAAATTTTATCAATAAAGAAAAATTTCTAGCTTGATGAACAAGTGCATCGGATTTAATTCAGTTTCAGCAATTTAATCTATAAGATTTCTTTTTATATAAAAAGATCAAGAAATAAGATTTTAACTTTCTTTTCTTTGTATCACTGACAGCAATTTTTCCATCTTTTTGGTCCTCCAAAAGTATATGGCATTTTGAATAAACTGATGTTGATATATTCATTCCTTTAGTAATAATTGCATCTATTTTTGTATTTGACAGCCTTAAACTCTTGAGTGTATTGACTTTTAAATATACACAATGAACTAATACAGGTTATCCAGGCATAGAATTTTCTTAAAAAAATTTAACTTTTAGAAAAAAAAATCAACTTTAGTACAAATACTTGAATAATTTGCAATAAAATCAGTTTTAAAAAAGGCAATGTTAAAAAACAATCACTTGTAGAAAAGCAACAACCAGCTAATGTTGTTTAAAAATAAATTTTATGTCATTTCCAGAAATACATTCAATTATTATGGAGTATTGATTTTTTCCCCCACCCTCTACTAAGGTAAGCAAAAGAAGAGAAAAGCTGGTGAAAAAGACATGTTTTTCTCACAGTATAAGTATTCTCTTAAACTTAAGGGAAACCTCCTAAACTAAACTCCAAATTCATTGGTTTTCTGCCAGACAGATTAGACAAAATAAAGAAAATACATTCATATAACGTAGCAAATCTGAATGCAATTTTTTTTTAATCTTCTGGAAGAAAAATAAGTGTCTAGATAAAACGGGAAAATTTAACACTTTTAAAACCCTTAAAAAAGCACCAATAATAATAATAATAAGTAGTAGTTTTTAAGAAAGCTCCCTTAAAAACATGCTATTATAATCAGGCCTTAATTTTTAACCAAATCACTCACTTGTAATTTAACACTTGACTATTATGTGAGAATAAAGAAGAAAATCAGTATAAACATTATTTTAGTATGAAAGAGACATAAGGCAGAATTTTCCATTAATGTTTTTATAGTAAACATTTCAAATATGCTTGATATTTTCACAAGAAGTTAATAAATAAAATAAATTAGTGAAATAATTTTCTAATGAATAAATAATATTTTGTTCATTCAAGGGAAAAAAATTAATTTTAAATATTGTATTTGCAATTAAAATAATAAATTATGCAGAAAGAACTTTACATTAAATTAAATAGAGCAATGAAAGGCAATCTAATTCTTTAGCCATTAAAGCATGTGGAAAAATACAATTTGACTCCCACTGCCATCTGAACCTGTACAATACAATTTTAAACTCACTTTATAATCAAATCCCTCATCCTGTTCTTGCCCACCCATCCCAAAGCAGTGGACATATTTTGTTGCTAGTCATAGCTATATGGCTAGCAACAAAATATATAAAAAAAAAAAATTGTGAAGTCCAGCCAAAGGCTTCTGAATAAAATTTAGCAACTAATTCACAGACTTCACATCATGCATACAGAAGTAAAAAGGTTAATGGAAATTTGAAAGCCCCAAATGCCTAAAACAATATCATATATATAAACGATTTTGCAAAGTAGATTTTATCTTATGGCATAGGCTAGCTTTGACAATTTTATAATGCATATATTTTATTCTAAACTACATTCTTTATTCTCAGACAGAACTTAATGTAACTAATATAAACAATAATATTCCCAAAATAAATTTGAAGAGATAAAATTCTGACAAAGTTAAAATAGAAAGATTTTTTTAAAATCATTATGTAAAAATAAAAAAAAAAGCTGTATGTAGTCTTAAATTAGAAAAGGAAACATTTCCATATTTTGTCCTCCAATCATACTTTGATTGCATATAATCATGTATGGATTGTTAGTTAGAATCTTTTTTTTATTTTTACAGACTGTTAAGCCATGCATTTGCAGTGCAGGAAAGTCTAAAATTTGTATCAAGAACTTTTTAATGTTTTTGTTAAAATTTATAAATGAAACTACAAAGATATGTTAATTAGTATTGAAATATTATGCATTTCATCATTTCAAATAAAAAAAAATTACTTTGCTCGTAGATACTAATGAAATTGGAAAACTTTTGGAACAGGCTAATCAGATTCAATAAAATAAAAATAAATTTCTGTGATGTCAGCTTGACTTAAGGTCTCTGATAATTGCTGCACTAGTAAGCAATGGCAATTTCCCTCTCCCATTTAAAATCATTGTCTCTGCTAACATAATTGATCATTTTACATCATCTGATTCGTCACCTTATAATTGATGGGTAAGTTCCTAGCCAGAGCGCATAACAATTCCATGCATAGTGGAAGATTACAAATTTTATCTTGCAATTACTTAAAATGAAAGGATAAATTCCTTATATTTTCCTTTCTTTATCAAAATAAAAAAATATCCATGTTTTTTTCCTACCCCATAGTTTATAAGTTAAGTTTCATCATAATCTAAAGATTAGAGATAAAACTGAATTATTCCACTTTCCCAGTCATTATTAATGGTTTATTAAAGATATGTGGTTAATATGCTATGTTTTTTGTGTCCCTTAATCATATTTTATAATAGAAGGGAACAAAAATGTATTAATGTTCTATCAACATAGAACCAAGATTAATGCTAGGTGGATTTATATCATCTTGGTCAATATGTCACTGGTTAAGGATATAAGATGTACCTATTCACTCAATATCAAAAAATTTTCACCAAAATGTTGAAACAAATTTGGTATTTAGAATTATTTTAAGACGTTTCAAATTAATATTAAAGCATCACTTCAAATATCAACAATAATGTTGCCAATCTAAAAGACAACAATGGCACATTAAATCTGTAGACTTCTCACAAACCTAATATCATTTTATGGCTTTTAATTTCTATTTGTACAAATGTTTGGTAGAACAACAAGTTTCAAGTTGCAGAGGATGTAACTAACTTAATACAAATAATTTAATATAAATTTGTACACCAACATAAATTATCAAAAAAAGAAAAATCCTTAAATATTACAAAATAAAAGAAGTTTTTAAATAATGCAAAAAGTATTGAAACTTAGTAATCTTAAAAGAGCTCAATATACTATTCTTAGTGAGACAATGAGGCCATCAGGGATGATTCTCTCACCTACTTTATAAATAATTGGTAATTAGAAGCATGACAGCAATATGGTTAAAAGGAAATTAATTGCACCATTTCTAATCAGCATGGCTTAGTGGATGATTATTACAAGTGTTAATAGAAGTTCATTGTTAATGTACATTGCAAATGTACTTAAATGTACCGATATATTATTGTGTAACATATATCAACTTATTTTTCCAATTATATAACATTGTTAATCATTATCTGAATTCATTACATGCATCCTCATTAAATTTGACTGCCAATTAAGTATTCATATGACAACATAAATGTCAATTCAGACCTGTATACAGTATAAATACTGCATGATATATTATTCTGGAAGAAGGATCATAATATCATTGAGCTAAAGTATCAAAGACTCATACAATAACACATCTTCCAAAATTAAATTTTTTTTTATTGATCTGAATGGTTTATCTACCATTACTTTCCAGAGCTTGATTAATTTCTAAATCATTTTTTACAGTATGAAATTTTCTGTAGTCGTAGTATAGTTTATTAATATCATACTTAATTTTTGGTATTATTGTATATAAATACTTAGACTTAAAATTTTGAATCAGTTCATAAATCTTGAACTCATATTTTCTTCCTTCACAGCTACCTCTTAATTTGCTGATAAAAATATGTAGTACATTACAATTGTGTTACAACAATAAGTATCTTAAATCAGTAAGAATTCAAAGCAATTAGTTTTCATACAAGTTTTTCCCAGGACTTAAGGATATCTAAAATTAAAAAAGCCATTTTAGGTATACGAGTATGATTCCTAAAAACTTACTAAATTTGATCTACAGATTTTGAATAATTCAAATCATTAAGTATTTTATAGCATTAAAAACAATTTAATTATTAATTAGCCATTTAATATGTAAAGTGAAATTATTTTAAAAATTAATATATTTTCAAAGCCAATTTGCAAGCAGTGATGTGGGGTAGATAAATAAACAATAGTTATGTAAATACTTTTTTGGTATTCGGTAAAAAAAAAGTATACAGAAACATAATTTAGCTGATAAATTGCAAATCTCTCTCTCTCTCTGTGTGTATGTATATATATATATATATATATATATATCTAAAAAAAAACACATGTAAACATAATTTTGCAGATAAACGACAAAAAAAAATGTATATGGGTCATTTTCAAATTTGACTCATTTTTAAGTTTAAATTTTTTTAAAATAAAAATTCAAATTAATTATTCTTGTTGATTGACATTAATTTTTACATGTGTCCTGTAGATGATTTTATGATCAGCAATAAAATTAAATTTGAATTCAGGGTATTTAAAAGTCACTAAAGAAACAAAAAAAGTCAGGTCTGTTATCGGACATTTTTTTTAAAGTTTCAATACAGAATAACAATTTTTTTAATATCTAAATTGTTATTGTTGTAAGAAATTAGTCTAAAATAAAAGTATATTATACATTTTTTAATAAAAAAATATTTATTATTATTATTATTTTGTATTGTGAATGTCAGTTCTGTTACTTTATTTTTGTTTTAATATTTTATTTTTTCTCTTAAACGATTTAAATTTATGTTATACTGTATATTTAAAATATCATTAAAAGGTTTCATGTATCTGTCATATGACCCCCTTTTTTGATATTCTATGTAAAACCTTATTTTAAAAAAATATATTTTGTCACAAAGTAACAGACCTGACATTGGGTTACAGACCTAACATTGAGTAACAGACCTGACTTTAAGAAACATAAATGTTTAAGTATTTAAGTTTTTAGTTCTAAAAATTATAATTTTCAAACAAAAATGCAATAATTACAAACTAATTTCTATTTATTAATTAAATTAATGTAACATTTTGGTATTCAAGCAGGAAAAAATTATGTGAAAAATAATAATTTTTTAACGCTTTCCAAAAACATCTAATGCATTTGGGAACTCATAGTATAATCTGTGTCCATTTAGCTGCAGGTATTATGGATTTGATTAGTTCATATGGAACATAAGAAGCATCACTTTCATTCACTTGGAAACTCTTTGTTTCGTCTACGGCATTTAAGTACATAATTTTTAATTCACCATCTTCTTCAACATTTCCTTGGGCTATAGCAGCATAAGTATATTTATATTTTCTTCTATTTTCTCCAGTAAATTCAACAAGAAGATATACCCCGTCATGGATATCATCAGGTGAGAAATTGTCAATAGTACAGGCTAATGGGACCACGTCTTTTTTTATTTTGCTCGTTGAAACAGAAATATCATCATCATTATCTGATAAAATTGCAGTAGAAGTTTGGGTCTTTTCCGTTTTTCCTTTTTTTAGTTTCATAACAAATTTTTTAGGTTTATAACACTTGCAAAATCCCAGATCGAAAGCCCTGTTGACTTTTCCTGCTGGATTTTCTTCAAACAAAAACAACTGACATTTCTATAGAATATTTCATTTTTCTTTTCAATGCAATTTGGTGCATTTTTCTAGTTTCTGTCAACTTCGGAATACGTCTTTCGGCAGGTAGATTATTTTTGATTTTATTTATGTCATCTTCTGTTACAAAAAATAAATGAATACTTGAGTTAGATTTGAGTTTGAGAAAATAGGACTCAGCATCACAAATATCTGTCCCATGTGCAACTAAATCATCAGCAGCCTGTTATAATGCTGCACCAATACCGTCTGCTGCTCCTTTTCCATGCCCACTTTCAAAAAAAAATTCAAGTGCCTTTGGTGAAGTTATAGTCAAATAACTGTTCATTAAACAAATAAGTTTTTTTTTTTTTTTTGCTTGTACTGTGTACTTGTTCCATCCATATTTACATTGAAATAATTTTTTTAAAAAGTTCAACATCATAGAAAAATTTATATCTGAACTGAAACAATCTTAGCTAAAATATTTTTGGTAACATTATTTTTTAAAAATATTTTATAAGCTTATTAAGTTTATAATTAATTTGTTAAAGTTTCCTGATAACATTTTGTATTCTTTGAAAAAAATCTAGAAACAGATATATTACATATGCACTATGAAAAAAAAACCCCAGTAATATAAATATAAAAGGCCAGCATTTTAATTCATATAAATTTACATCAACATTTATTTTGAGTTTAAATCATTGATACAACACTATTCAATTAAATTTTACATTTAAGCCTCCATTCCTTCTTTATGTAAAAAACAAAATTGTTGCTGTAGGTCATGTCCAGTCTGTTACTTTTTATTGGTAACAGACCCGACAAGTAACAGACCTGACAAACTGACTATTATTTATTCTTTTGATACCATGTTTACAATTTTTAGGCTTAAAACATTATGGCTTAAATACAGTTCAAATAGTAATTATTTTGTGGCAAGCATTTTAGATTAGCAAATTAATTAAAGTATTTAAACTAGGTAACAGATCTGACAACATAAAAAAATACTAACTTCAGTAGAATCCAAAACTTCTTTAAAACATCCTGTTAGCTTAACTTTAAACTTTAAAATGACTTTTGCTGCACAAGGAGTCATGAAGGCTATATTAAAAAATTGTGGCACTTATATGAAGTGATTTTGTAAATAATTACCTTTGGTAACAGACCCGATAGTAACAGACCTGACAATTCTCTCAGACAAAATAAAAATAATTTTTATGTATTAAAAAATTTGCTTAAATAAAAAAATATTTATAAATTTAATAAAGTACAAAATATGTATTTAAGCACACATATTTTGAAAACTTAGATTAAATTAGAAACGTGTCATTTATGAAAGAGAAATTTGATTTTCTCATTTTGGACAGCCATTATTTCAGCTCTTCAGTTTTTTTAAAAAATGGTATTAAATTTTTTAAGGAATATATTTTTAATATTATAAACAATTATCTCTTAAGGTATGTATTTCAGTATAAAATACACTCGCAAAACACAGGAACATTATTTTCAAGATTTAAAAACAAACAAACATTCGGACATCAAAAATGCATTAAATTTGAAAATCACCCATATATAAACATCATTTTGCACATGAATGGTTAAGACTTATGAAATCAAAACTTCAAATCACTTTTTTACAGGAGTCATTTGTACGAAAGAAAAAAGATCAATGATAAAGAGATGTATCCATTCATATTGCAATACAAAAACAAAAATTGAATTTTTTCCCTTCAGTGATTTTATTATGCAATTCCGATAGGGATTTTTTTTTTCACACACTGACTTCAGAAAGGTATAGGTCTTGGGGATTTTTATTCCTTTTGCTCAAAGCATGAGAAATTGTAATAATTATCAGATTTCTAGAAAGCATATTAGAAATAATTAAATACAAAAGGTAGAATTTGAATTCGGAAATAAAACATTTTAGCATAAAGTAATATCTAATGTAAGATAAAAATTGAGAAATCAATAAAGTTATAAATTTGATCAAATACATTATTACATTTCCTACACACACATATACATATGTATGGGTGTGTGAGTGAGTGTAATGTAACTCATATTAATTTTAATTTGAAGTAGATTGCAAAGTCATGGCCAAAAATCATGGAGAAAACACAGGTTGAATTTTTTAATTTCTTTTTATTCCATCTTGAGTGGTATGCAGCACAGCACAACAGTAGACAAAGGTAAAAAAGACATTAAAAAAGGCCAAAACATTTACTTCTGGTGTTATATACTATGATATTCTCATAAATCTGCCACATATAGATTTCTGGCAGGAATTCTTACAAGTTTTGACCTTGACAAGAGAAATGCAGGAATTTTTTTTAAAGAATCTATTTACATCAGTGATTTACTATCCATTCACTCTGAACACAAAGTCATCAATGATGTATTATTTTTATAATACTTCATTTAATTTTTTTAATAGAAAAGACCAAAAGAGATCAGGAAACAACATTTTAGAATGCATTTAATATGGGCTAAATTAAGACAAAACTATAGAAATTAATTACAATTGAAATTAGAGTATAAAATATCATTAAATATAAATGTAAAAAAGTAAATGGTTGGCCAATTTTTTTAATTCAAACATTGTATAAAAATAAAGTTTTGAACATATTATTTTTAAAAAATGTAGATAGTAAGGTTTGAAATGAAGGTTAGAGTGCCCTCAAGTCACCAATATGACAACCCACTGGAATGCTCTTAACGCAACCCTATTGCTGTTTTGTTTACCACTTTTTATGAACATGAATTATGATTATTTTATGAAAAATGTTAAATTAAAAATAATAAAAAAAATCAATTAAAGGTTTTAATTTTGTTCTCTGTTATAATTAAAAGTTTTTCACAGCTAATAAAACACAGCAATTATTCTTTTGCAATTTTTAATGATCAGTATGTGCTTTAAAAAATCGTCCACATTCTTACTTTAACCCTAGAAAGGTAACCTTTAAAAAACTAACAAGAATTATAACCATTCATCTCCTAGACGAAGTGTATTTAAAATCAATTTTTAAAGGTAATTTAAATAAAAGCATACTACCTGCAGATGATTTCATAATTCTTGATTGTCAAGTAGGATAAAAATATTATTTATTTATTTTTGAAGCAATCTTTACACATATATGTGTGATGTTCTCCGCACATTGTTCTTGAACATAAACAAAATTTGTGCGTCATTTTGTACAAATTATATAGGCAAAAGGCACAAATGTTTCTTTTTTTAATTTTGGGTAGTTCAGGTCATTGAGTGTTTAAATTCAATTTTAGAAGTTCACTTATAATAGTCCTTGTTGATTGGGACAAAGTTGATATGTTGAGACGCTTCTACATCAATGGAGCAAGAACTTCAATAAAAACTTCATCTTCCGATTCATTCTCAGAAGTAAAATTATCTTCCTCATTTAATTCTTTCAATAATTCATGGATAGCTTCTGGCCTACCCCACAAATTTTCTCAATGAAAATGCTTCGACATCTCCAAACATACACAGAAATACCTTCTTAATACTAACGGGACAGATAACCATTAATCTCCGAAACAACTATTGTTCTGGATATAATACAAACAGAAATATTTAGGGGAAAAGGAATGTCCTCATCTGTAGTTCCCATGGTCAGATAAAGGTACTGAGTAGAACGATCCATTTATCTTTATAGGAGAAGAATATTCAAAGTTATTTCGTAAAACATTCGTCCAAGGGACGAATGGCTAGCATTCTAGGGTTAAAAGTCAGCTGCAATAGAATTCTTCATTTTCGTACTTCTTTTGGTAATCTAGCGATTGGTTCCTTCAATAATTTGTTACATCGGCAATTGTGCAAGAATAGATGTCGGATAAATGGGATGGAAGATAGTATTTGGAGCTTGTAGAATGGGTGAAAGATGAGTGGTATAAATATATATATATGTATGTATGTATTATGGGTTCATGAAGTTATGACATTATGCTTATTTGAAATTTTGTATAGAAAATGGTTTGAATGATTAACCAATTTATTCTTGAAAATTTCCTCTGAAATATGTTCCTAAAACGTCCTTCATTATTTCTTTTCAATTGATTATGTACTGTTCCCATTATCCACACAGTCCTTATGTTCAATATGCCAGCAAAGCTACAAGGTTCCTACTCCCGCTGCTAGCTGAAACCGTAGGATGCTTTTATTAAGTTTAAACATTCTGTTCCATTCCTTCTACAGATACTAAAGGCAACGCATGCTGTAACTTTTGATCTGCACCAAAAAAACAGTGCTGCCAGTCTGAAAAAGCAATACTTACCAGTAAAAATTCATATATATCGTGGAAAGTGGTAACTGTAACTGCTCTGTAGAAATGTTTGTTTACTTATACAGCCATTTCATTGGCCACTTAGCATCCTTGTGGCAGCAGACAAGCATTTATTATAATCTTCACTAGTTAATAAAGCCCAACTATTCACTTATTTTAAATCAACTTCTAGATTATGAAGTTTCTAGGTTTCATACTTAAAAAATGATTGGTATTTTAGGTTCAGCAATTAAGTTACTCAGATTGTTTAGGTCAGCAGGGAATTTATAACAACTTGGGCAAATTTTTTTTTTATTGGAAAAGTTTTCAATATCTCTTTGACATAAAATTGAAGAAAAACTGTTGATAAAAGAAAAAAAATTTGGTATTGGTCCAAAAAACTGAAAGATTAAATTCATATATGCCTCACTAGCTCTTACCCGCGACTTCATATGCTTGGAAATTTTGATTTGTACATGTGAGAACTGACAGTCTAATCACAATGTAAAATGTTATCAAAACTGTACGCATGTATAAATTTGCAAAGTCAATTGGAGCAATGCAAAGGCGTGAATTTAATTTTACTTAAATTTTAATTTTAATTCATCTGTTTTATCTTTATTCAAAAGCACTTCTGAAAGAATCAAAAGATCCATCAATTAGCAATGTTTAATTTGAAATTTATCATACACTACAAAAATAAACAGAATTGTTTGAAATAACCAGTTGAAAACATGTTACATCTAACATCATTAGCGTGGGGAAAACTCCTTAAAAGCTATGCACTTTAAACTCTTAAGGTACTTTTCCGCATGCCGGGCGCAAATGAACAATCCCCAGAGAAATCTGAGAAAATTTGGCGGGAAACTACATTATTTGCTAATGGAAATATACCATTATAAGCATATATAAAATATATATACTCAACACAAATACAATTTAATTGCAAAAACACACAGTGGAACAGTTTTAATATGTAGTCCTTTTCACCACAAAAATAGTTACCACAAAATTTTAGAGAAATGGCATTTCCAATCACAAGGTTTTGATTACCGTTACAGCAAATTAACAGAAACATCGGAAAAAAATATCAATAAATGCAGTAAAAAAATATCAATAAATGCAGTAATAAACATCGGAAAAAAATATCAATAAATGCAGAATTTACTAAATAAACTTTAGTTGAAAATGATGAAAATAGGCAAAAGAAACTTGTACAGCAAGAAAACAAATCAAGAGAAATGAACAGGAAATATCAAATTATATTAACACAAGAACAGCGTAAGAAAAAAAAATTAATAAACCTTCCTTCAGAATAGTAAGACAATATTAAAATGAAAAATGGAAACTGAAAAATAAAAACAAACAATTCAAAAAGCTGGGGCTTTCTGTCGGTTGCAATCAATCACAAAGAATTTCATTAGATAAGACAATATTAAAAGAATACTGGAAATAGAAAAATAAAAACAAATGATTCAAAAAGCTCAGAGAGATGTTTTCATTTTTTTGGTGAAAAATTTAGTTTTAAATTAATAAAAAATTAGCCACTCAATTAACCAGAATAAAAATTAGCCCATGTTCTTCTGTAGACTATAATCTCTCTTTGTACTAAATTTCATTCAATTTACTTCAGCCGTTGTGGCTTGATTGAACCACATCATCCATCCATCCAAACTTTCACATTTAAAATAATAGTATAGATATAATTGTAAGTTCTATATTGTGATGATGAGATAAAATGAATTTTTAAAAACTATATTTCAAGAATGAAGAAAACATAGTTATTCACAGACAAAGAAGTTAACCTAGAAACAATTTGTATAATTTATTTGAGAATTAATCCTCTGAATCAGATTGAAATTTCTAAATCTATTTCAGATTAAAGTTTAAAACTCAGTCCAAGAATTTAATTATAAGTAATTGTATTCTTTAATCTTTGTTACAAATTCTTGATAACTTATTAACCAAATTGAACATTCTTTTGTCATTATTTAAAAAGATCCAATATTTATGTCCAGTATTTTGTTTACTACTTCCGATTATATATACTTTTTAAAATCATATTAAACACTAATGCTGACATTTCATATGAAGATATAATTTTAAAATATAATTGCACAAATATTTATTATGGGTGCTTGTCCAAGTACTTACGTCACTATACACACACAGAAGGAAAAAAACCTTTACTGAAAAATCAAAATAAATATTATTACTCTCCATCTCATTTTTCATTATCACAATTAAGAAAACCCAATTTATATTTTTTTAAATACTTATTACTCTCAATAAAATTTAAAGATTCAATTACCTGACACAAAAAGTTACCTAGTCCAGCACAAAGCATGCAATTTTCATTATCAAGTAAAGTAACTTCAGTTAGTGCATGATCATTCAGTTTTGTCTCAGAAACAGGATAATGAGCTCGTGTATCAACTGTAATTAGTTTACCTTGGTTTATACCAGCATAAATAATCTTGCCTGTTTTGTTAAAATGTACACCACGAACCTCCCCTTCGAAATGTTTAGTATATAAATAACTATCACTATTATGTACATAAATTCCATTTTCTATGCCAAGAGCAAAAAGTCCTAAAAATCTATTACTACAACAACACCAAATTGCACTATTCACATAAAAACATTGCGATACATATACTTCATCATGAGACTCTTGACGCCAAGCAAGTCGTGATGCTCCAAGTCCAGTATAAAAATCATTAGAAGCATACAATATACACAAAGGATATGTGAAACCTTCACACATATCAACTGCAATATTTCGAGGGCCAAGGTAACCTATTTCAAAACGGTAAGAGTCATATACAGGAGTTCCGTTTGTATCTGGAAAATCATTTAAGGCATAAAATACGGTTCCTTTCATCGGTGACACCCACTGTCCATATAAATATTCAATACCTCCTCTTAGAAGACGGATTTTAAAGTTCATGTTTGCACTAGGGTAAATAAAATGACGAGACAAGTCCAAACTTTTTATTTTTGCTGCAGTAATTTCTTGCTGATAATTAAATGATTTTAAAGATCCCAATTGATTAGAAATCAAACAATTTAAAACATTTTTAAATCTGGGAAATGTGGATTCATACACATTTTTTCTCCTGTGCGTATTGAAGGTCGTCGAAGTTTCTTTATCACGAGCTGCATTTAACAATCTTAACGGAGGTGAGCCAATAGTTACTATTCGAAAGTACCTTCCAGTTACTGGATGCCGATAATAACCTGGAATTTCACTGCTTTCGCCCGATTTCATCATGATTATGATAGAGCTATGGTATGAGATGTATACTCAAACGGTCTTGCTTCAACTTTTCACTGCGTTCCTCATGTTCAAAAACAATAGAATTTGCATATAAATTTAATAGAATAAATAAAAAAACATCAACCAAAATACATATTAAGCAATGCTTTTATAAAGAAATAAGACAAAAATGCTTTCAATTCTAAATCATGCTTCCTGTGATAGTGATGGTTTCCCGGGGCACCTAGCTCCTCCCGGAGCTTATCCCCTGTCCTGGAAGTTCTGAGCAGCCTGGCGATCAGTACACACGTTGCCTCTGCGATGAGAGCTGGAATGGATCATGCTTCCTAGACATCGCACAACTTTTTCAAACACGAACTCGATACAAATTAACAGTTAACAAAACATGGAACCGTGAATTAGAGGTGGGCCGTTCGTGAACGAACGAGTCCAAACGAGCGAATCATCTAAATAAACGAACTGAATCAAATCGCCCTTTTCTGGATTCGTCGTTTGTTCTCGAACGACTGTGCGGACCCTGCAATATCATTTCATTAATTGTGCGGACCTATCTATTTCCGATCACGAACGACTGTCTGGACCTGGCTATTCCCGTTCACGAACGACAGTGTGGAACTTGCCAATTTCATTCCTGAACTAAGGATGACAAATAATTTAGAAACGGTAATTAAATTACCAATATCAAAAAATCGCAAATATCAGTGATTAATGCTTTTCAAAAAGGGGTGTGATTCAAATCAATGACTGGTCTTACTGGTTGAGATTTCGATTTCAGGTCGTAGATCTCGAGATGTATAATCCACCCTTTTTTCAGTAACAAATAATTTTGCTATTGCTATTTTTAAATATTTGTTAAAATATCTGTTATTTCAATCATATTATCAATTACAAATTATTAGGCGTAACGAATATTTTAGAAACGGTTATTACGTAACCAATATCAGATAGTCACAAATCTCAGTGACCAATACTTTTCAAAAATGGGTGTGATTCAAATCACTGAAACGTTCTTATTGGTTAATATTTCGATTTTAGTTCTTGGATCACGATAGAAAGTAACAATCGATACGATCTGTCCAATTGGCGCTCTCGAAGCAGGTTTCAGTCATGTATTGGAAAAATCCCTTACCCACTGATGCTCTTTCCTGGAATAGACCTCCCACAAATAGCTGTAGCAGGCGGCGGGACCTTTGATCACACGCAGAGAGCATCCTATTTCACTCACAAAGAGTCAACTCTCCCCATCGTTGGAAGCTATACGCAGCTTGTCTCATTGTATGAAGACTAGATTTCCTCCGAATTTATCTTCACGGAAAAATATTTATTTGTGTTTTTAAAAAAGTTTGTGCCGATTTTCAATGCTTCAAACAAACTTGATATGGATTTATATCCATTCTTAACTGGATATAAACACCATAATTACTAAGTTTCCACGATTGAAACGATTTGATATTAGCAGAATTAAATTTTCTGTTTCTGGGAACATGAGAATTCCGCTGCTCTGAAGGATTTTCCAGTTTTTAAAGCCAGAATTATGGTTTATTTTAAAAATGTTTTATAAATAAAAGAAAAATTTAAAATTAATTGCCTATGATAAATTTCTCTTCATTGATTTATAAAAACATTTTCGGAAAAATGCACAAAAATTCATGCAAATTTAAATACTTTTTTTTAATTTTAATAACAGAGAATGCAAAGGCTTGCATCACATATATATCATTAAATTTGTTTAGATATAAATATTAAGGCTGGCAATGTGATAAAGAAAAAAAAATGCTTCGTTTGTTAAAATTTCGTGGATTTCAGAATTTATCTTGAAATAATATATAATATTTACATTTAAAATATTTATTTATTCCCTTTTCATTAAACTGATTTTCTTTAAAATACAGGGTAAGTCAAAATGAATATAGCGATTACAAACGGCTAT
>JAOUZG010047196.1:1641140-1678739 GCA_026289955.1 Argiope argentata
ATAGCCGTTTGTAATCGCTATATTCATTTTGACTTACCCTGTATTTTTAATTGAAAAGAACTTAAATAATTTAACAATTAAAATAGTATTTTTTATGATTCTTTTTATTTTCTTCTTCAAGGTGTTTATGGGCATATAAGAGAACTGGTATCATTAACTCAAAAATATAATCTCATAAATTTGCAAAAACGTCATTTCAAGAAAATATTAGTAATTTGTACTGAGCCTCGTTCAATCTAAACTTCAGATTTTAACCTCTTGACATACGAATTTCTTTTACTTAAATTATTAGTTTAATTAGATGACACATACTATCTTAAATATATATCTTATAATAATTTAACTAGTCTTTGAAATGTTGAAGTGTTTCTAGGTGATTTTTACATTTTTAAATGCTTAATTCTTTTCACTTAGTTGCAAGCTTAAAACTGAAAATTCAATAATTCGATGTGCGTATTAGACACGACAATGTTTGAGAAGGGGTTAAAAAATAGAATGGAAATTTCTGAAAGTAAAGGAAGATAAATTGCTGAATGACACCAGTCTTTCGATTATAAGTCCTGCATACTCTATATTCTATTGTCTACAAATTATTTTTAGTGAACTTATATTTTATCTTTTTAGAGAAAGTTTTAATATTAAAAGAAATGCATAAAAACTATTTTTAAAAATCATAAATTTCCTTAATTATAAAATATTGATTATCAAAACTAAAATACCTTCAAATTAACATTCTTATGCATTCAAATATTTGCATTATTAAGAAATATATTTCATTTTTAAAAAAATCTCTTTTGTATAATTTTTAGCTGTGTTTCATAGAGCACGTTTTTAAAGATCGGTATTGTGTAGGAAAGATATAGCTAAATTCGTGTTTGTATCTCTCAAAAACTATATACTTTTACGAATTAAAAATAATAATATTTTGTGCAAATGGAATGGCTCGAAATGTTATATTCAAAACTTATAGCACATAAAAATGTCTTAAAAATATTTTATAATGAAAATAAAATTTATAATGTTATGATTTGAAATGAGACAGTATATACCGATTAAAAAAACTGTATACCTGGAATATAATTACAGAGCCAAACATCAAATTTGCTGAATATTTTTTATTGATAATTGCGTTTCTAAATAAGAGAGAAGGGAGAAAAAATTTGCCTGAAGTTTATTAATATCTTCTCAACGCAAAATTAATAATATTTGACATTGCTACCTAAAAAAGGGGAAGTTAATCGATTTTGTTGGGTCTGAAGTCCTGTTATAGATTCTAAATTTTAACTATTGTCAATTCTTTAACTACTATAGATAAGACTATTTCATTCTGAGAATTTGTTATTGATTGAGAGCATTTGGAAAAAATTAAGAAATTTAGCGCAAAAATCGCAAAGCTTTCTCAAGTATTAAACAAACATATATATACATGAATAAAAAATACTAATTTCAATACGTGGTGCCTTTTAATCGGGCACTCATGTATGTATGTGTAATTCTCAGCTGTCTTATGAGTACAAACTTTTCCACACTAAAATATTATTTGCAAAAGAATTGTTTTGAAGAAAGACTAAAATTAATTTTAAAATTAAATAAACATTTTTGGAGAACTGATGCCTTCTTAACCCTCTGAATTCCGTGGCTCTTTGAAACGCAGTTCTTTTAAAAACCAAAACGGCCGAAAGAATAAGAGGCAAGAGATAAACATTCCCCACCCCTTGTTGCGGTCAAGAGTTCATTTGCAAAGTGGGGAGAGCACTCGCCTCACCCTGTTCATTTAGTCATATTACTGCTGAAGAATAAGGGGCTATATGCAAATTTTAATAACACTTTATAATTTCACCTAAAGATTTTCCAGAAGTTCAAGTTTTTTTAAAATCTTTGTGTTTGATTACAACTTAATAATTTACGGAAAGATCCATTTGAAGTTGAAGCATAACATTGAAATAGTATACTTGCATATCCATTAAATTTAATGCTGCTTCGGAAAATTCAATCATTTAGGATTTATCTCTCGCTTTTTTTTAGAGTTATTAACAGAAAGAACTCATTGTAAGTACTTAAAAATTATCATAAATTTTGAAAAATAGGTCTTATAAATCCTGTAAATTTACAAAATGTTAAATTAATTTATTTTCATAGCAATTACTTGCATTTATTTTTGAAATATAAAGAGAACAATGTTATAGTGTTTAAAACCTATTACGATATAAGTAGGTCAATATCTAAGAAATAAGTTCATTATTAAAGCAAATTTTAAAGATTTACTAAAGTTTAATGATTTAAAATGACAGAATAGTAACCCAGGGTAAATAATATTTTGCAGATAAGATATTTTTCTTGTTCATATATATACCATTTAAAATTGTGCAGCTATACTGCCAAAACTATCTAAATCAAAACTTCTCCTTTCCCTTCCAAACGACTCTGTATATCCACAATAGCTGTTAAATAACAAAATATGAATATTACAGAAAAAATGAACGATTTCATGAATGCAGCAGTCAAACTCTGAAATTCTAACCAAAGAGAACGTTGGTAGCATTTTTTAAAATTATGGTCTTTGATTTAAGCATTGTTCAAAAGATATATTATTAGTCAATTTTCAAACGATCAGCAAATTTTTTTAAGAAAGGAATATTTAGAATCTTATTTTATAATTAAAACTGTTTCAAGAATTGGTATGGGGGAGACTGAGCTTCGAAAAATAACTAATTTAAGCAGTTTTCTGAAACAATAAACATTTTTATTCATTACTTTTTTAATCTATTATTTTTACATACTTTTCGATGTTTTTCTTTAAGTTAAATAATTTTTGAAACAATGCTAGAAATTCTAATTTTGGCATTTATTTATTACTTTTTATCATGTCAAAATATATGCTGTTTATGGGATGAGGTTTTTGGTATCAACAAAAATCCGTAGGCGAAAAAGAAAATTTTTATTATCTGCACGAGCATTTCAGAAAATCAGCTTTAAATAACGCGTTACTATTGAATTTACAAAAGCTGTGATCAAAAAAATAATAAGTTAATGACTACAGCAAATAAAACCTAGAAAAATGACATTTTGGAGACGTGATCATATGAAATGAAATAAATAGGAAATGTGATATTTATTTAAACAATAAATGAGATAAAAAGTTTTTTGGATCGTTTGCAATACTAAAGTGACTCATTCAATGAAACCATTAAAATGAATAAAAATATAATTTAAATTGCCCGAGCACGTGGTGCTTGGCCGTTCAAGAAATTATGTTCTGACACGATACATTGAAATATGCATAGCAGATTTTATTTTAATCTTTTTTTAGATTTTGTGTTGTACTCGCAGGATTTCAGAAATGAAAAAAAAGTATACGCTTGGAGTTTAACTTTGTATAATTTCATGAAACAGTGCATGCATTTCATAGTATATGTACAAGAAATTCCTTTTTTAATTTTTTTTAAACGGCTGATCATGTCCTTAATCTTCTGAAGAAACTGCGAAATCGTAAACCTATGTTTAAATCCAAATGATAAAGGAATCGAATGAATTTTATTTGTAAAACTATCACAAATTATTCCCTTACTATGTATGGGAATAAGATATTCCAAACATAAAATCTATCTAACAATTAAAACCGCTAAGTGAATTCGGGTTATTTCACTATAATTAATTATATTTTATGAGAAATTCATTTTTACGGATGAACAGGACTTTTGCTTAGTTTCAAAGTTTATCATTTAATACTAAAAAATAATGAGAGATCAAAAATGAGAGAAGAAATAAGAGATCGAGATATGTATCCCAACATTTGAACAAGCGAATTTAGCGGCTGGCGGGCAGAAAGCGCACGGTAATCTAAGCATCTACCCTCAAACACTTTCAGAAGATACTAATCCAAAGTGACAGTGGAAACGAAAGCAACCACCCTCAGCGTCTGTACGACCCCGCTAAGAAAGGGGGAAGAAAATAAACAGGTGGCGATTCGGCCGTTTCGTGGATGTCTGAATGTAGAGCCGTCTCGGCCGCATTGGGAGTTAGAGAGTTAAATGATATAGACGAAAATAAAAAATTTTAAATCAATTTTTTTCAAAACATGTCAATTTTTTCTAAAAGAATTAAGATTTAAAATAGGAAGGTATTAGAAAAGCATTATTTAATCTTTAGGTTTCGGGAACCGAAATTCGGAAAAGTTACTTTGAATGCGGGCATACAGTGTAGAAAGATAACAAATGCTTTCCCCTCCCCCGTGGTGTTAATTGGTCATCTGTCCTCTCCGTTTTAACCAGGTTGTTTTTTTGCGGTTTTACAGCTTCTCCCCCCCCCCAGAAAAAGCTTTTTATCGCATTTTTTTCTTTTTATGGAACATTTGTTTAATAATTGCGATTGAAAGAATAATGAATTAAATTTTATGTTATTAAATAATTTGTAACTCAGATGAATGCGGTATAGTTATTTAGCACATAAACAAATTGCTGTCAATTTTTCAATCATATTTGTGATTAAATAAATTTCTCAAGCCTTATTGCAGTTGTAAACATAATGGGGTCAATTCATGGGTCACGTGTCACGTACCAAACAAACCGATTCTGTTCAATTTTCAACCGTTCTGCGCATCTCGGGATGTCTGCCGATAACGTTGGTGAAAGCATTGCAGTCAGCTGTTGCAGTTGAATGTTACTCTAAACGAATAATTATAAAAAAACTTTTCATTTGTTTTAAAATTTAATATTGTGAATTATTTTCACCAAACTTTTGTAGTATTGTAATTTTATTTCTTATCCTAAAATTTCAATTAGTATTTTTAATGCAATTATTTTTTGTCTAATTAATTATCACTTTTTAATTTGTTTGCTACCCTTTTATTCCTTACTTTTCCATATTATATATATATATATAGTTCAAAAGATACATTTTGACAAATGGCTAAGGTGGTGTTTTTGAAAAATTACATATTTTCTTTTTTTTAAAAAAATTTAAATGATAAATCAAAGGGAAAAGAACCTATCCTCTGTAGGTTGAATTTTATAAATATAAATTTTAAAAATAAATATAACTCTTAGATAAGTTAAAATTTGTAAGCTTACCAATAAAATTATTATATATATTTTTTCTTAAGTAGTAATTTTTATTAAGAGACTTTCTTAAGTAAATGATTTTTATTTGAGACTTTGGTATTTTCAGTTTGCTCAGAAGAAAAAAACATGAAGCTCAAATTTTTAATGTATGTAATAAATTTTGTTTACAATTGCAAATTATGAATTATAAAAGGTATAAATACAATTTTTTAAAATCTATGCAACCAGAACCAGTTATTTTATTTTAACTTATAGAAATCATTAAAGGACAAACAAATAAAATTATGCCTTTATAATTTTTATTTACACATTTTAAAAAAGATAAAATACATATGATAATTATTTTTAAAAAATATGATTAAATGGATGTTTTAGTGCTCTTACCAATTAAAAAAAACAACTCAAAAGTTGTTTATCAACATTTCTTTTTCTAGACATAAAGAATATAAACATAGTATGGCAAAAATGTCAAAAATGATGAAATCAATTTTATTCAACAGAAACAACCTGAATACTGAACAACGTTTTCTTTATCACCTATAAAAACATAATATTGAACAATACAGTTTTAAAACAGAACATATCTGAAATGTATTTTTAAATTTTAAAGTTACATTGATAAAACTTACTCAGAACGAATATAAAATTAAACATACAATACAGCAAATTTAATAAACAAGAATAAGATCATGATAAATACAAATATAAAAGTAAAACAGGTTATAAAGAGGAGTTGAAAGAATATGCTTTTATAGAATTTTATTATTCACAATTAATAGGTTATAGCATGATATTATGATAACAATCAATTTCAGTTTAAATAAAGAAACTAATGACATTTCATTCTAACTAAAGCAATAGTTGCCTGACATAAATCTGACTTGAATCTATTACAAATAAACAAATGTATTTGAAAAACTAGTAATAATGATCTCTGAACCCATCCATTTTGCTCTTAAGTTATTAGATGTGATTTCATGGCAATAAAACAATAATATGAATTACTACAAGAAAAAGAAAGCTTTAAGGTTCACACTCAAAAAGTAAAAAGCATTTATTAAAGTAAAAGCAAAATGCATTTTATTATAATGCCAAAAACAAAAAAACAAATACAAAAAATTATTTGATGTTAATTAATGGTCTTTGAAAGTTATACAACATGCAAGTAATTGATATTATATAAGCACATATAAAGGACAGCCCCTACAAAATATTTATTCATTATAATTTTTGAAATGGCTCTTTCTACTGTAATATTATATAAGATATCTAGCAGTTATCAATTCTTTCAATGACATTAAACTGAGTACAGTCATTTAAAATTTTATTTTCAACTTATATCCTTTTTTTTAAGTTCTTGTTCAATTTGAAAGCTTTTATCTGTCATCACAAAATCATTCAGTTCTAATACATCCATCAGATAGCTTTTAATTTCAAAAAATTCCTATTTAGATATGCTATCCCAGTGTAATGGTGAAATGAAGTTGACAGATCTTGAAAGTATTATGACTATCATATCTTTTAAAATATTAGCTTCTTTATAAAAACTGGAAATCATTTGCTGTTCTGTTGGGTTGATCTGTTTCTATGCAGTCAATAATGAATCTGGAGTTTTATTTTCAAAAATCAACTGGATTTTTAATTTTTTTTAAAAAAAATCAAATGGATGCTTTGACATATTTAATTTTTGAAGATCCGTTTCAAAATTAAAAGAAGAATATACAGAGAAAAACCTTTCTTTCATGAAATTTGTCAATGCCCTCATTTTAATATTATTAACAATATTCTCAGGAATGAATCTTTTTCACAGAATTTTGAACTTCATTTTGTAATTTGAGAATTATTTCAGTAAAAAGTAGCATTAAAGTAAGTAGCATTCCATTTACCAAATTAAGAGCACTTTTAATGCAATACATCAATTATAAATGCTGTTAACAATCAATACAAAAATTGAATTTCCAGTAATTGGAAAAGATCCATTTATTGAATAAATCTTAAAGAAATTTATTCACCTCCACCCAAGTCAGCAAAATTTCCACTAATTTTCAGTTAAGAGAGATAGTTTTTACAATAAAAGTTTGTTTACTTACATCAATTAAATTTAGATAAGATTTTGTAGGATAAATGTAATGTAATATTCATGTAAACGTTTCAAAATCTTCTAAGCATATTCAATTATCAGAAAATTCCATCAAATGTCAAGAAAGAAAATTAGAAATGCATTGAAGATTTTGTTTAATTGTCCCCATTTGTTTTAGTCAGCAATACACGTACCGATTTCTTTTCCTTTGAGAGGGTTTTCTAAAAAAAAATTACTGGAACAGTTTTGGGGTTTCAAAATTTTGTGAATATAAACTCACTAAATGATTTCTTGAAAATAAACGGCGCATATCACAACTTCGAAAATAACAACCTTCCATTACAAAGCTAACAACCAATGCCAGGATTGTTGAAAGGAAACTAAAAAAATGCATTTTATCATGGCATTAACTTGTGTTTAAAATTAAAGCATCCAGCAGCACAACAGTCTTTCATTTTTTAACTTTAACAGGAGGAAACAAAACGACTCAAAATTACATCTGCAAATGTAAACAAAAAATCCGCTTCATACTTGGTGAAGGGCGTTAATGATAGATGCATCGAGGAAAGCTTTGCGGATGAAGACTTAAATGCCATGCTTATAAAGTTTCTTCTGACTCATTTATCTTTATTAAATGTAACGATTTATATAGCACATATAAATGTCGTACTTGGGGGTTTTTTTTGAAAATATTTTCATTTCTTTGCCCAAAACACAGATAATAATCCTTCACTATTTTGTAAATTAAATATATCTGCAAAATAGCAGGCGATTTTCTGCTATTTTGTAGATTTGAATTTTTTTTAATATTAATATATTGAGCTTATGAAATCGGATATAATTTTTATTTCTAACATATTTCGGACGGTTTTTAATATAAATTACTAGTAACATTTCTTTGAACTATTATTGCTTCTTATAATTTATAGTGATTTTTTTCCGTGAATTTCAATTACTCATAACATTGTCATATTTCTGAAAAGTACGCTCTATTTCCTAAACAATCAATAGTCGATTTATATAAAAACATTTTGTACATAAAAATTTATTAATTTGTAGGTAATCACCAGATTCAAGAAGGTTAATTTAAACAAAGTAAGATTATATATGGTTTACTTAGAATTTGATACATAAGATTTCATTGCAATAAAATTATATTAAAAAGTAGTTATAAAAAAAACTTTAAAAAAATCTTTAATAAATGATGCTAGAATTCTAAATGATCAGCATTTGTTATTAACTACAAATATTTTTGAAAGCAGATTATTTAGATTATCTTTCAGAAATGCTTAAAATTAAATTTAGAATTTCTGCCATTTTTACGCAGTCACTTAATTTATTTGGTTTCAGTACAAATATTTCTGGAAAAATTTAAATGTCCAGTAACTTTTCAGTGAATTAAAATAAAGGAATAAAGATTTTAATATTTCTCTTCTGATTTTGGAATGCCTAAAAAGCTATAAATTATTATTTTTTAATAAATTTTAAGAGCCTCTCCTAATTTTTTGGGGGGATACAGCTTTTAATTAATGATTATTATAGATAATTAAAGCAGCTAATTATTATAGATAATTGAAGCAAGCAAAGTATTATAGATAGTTAAATCAAAACCCAAATGTATTTTTAGCATGAATATATCGTTCAAGCATTAAACTTTAAAGCTAAGAAATTGCAAGCTGCCAATTCTTTAATATCGTGTTAGAATAGTACATTAATGACTGGGAGGTATTTATGCCAAAGGTTCCAGTCATGGAAAAGGAAGCAGGCTTAAAGAAAAAACAGTCTTGTCACTTTTCAATGTAAAATATAATGACAAGGCGAAAAAAACCCAATCCGAGGTTCAATTTAGTTTTTTTTACACTGTGACGAATTGGGATCAAGGATGTAACAAGTTATCTAGGGCGCCGATAATCTTCACAAAACCATTCCATCAAAAATGAAATTTCAAGTAATTCTAGATTAAAAAGTTTATCATTTGAATAAAATTATAAACGGATATTATTATAAAATTTTATTAAGTTAAAAAAACTATTAATTTACAATGTTATAAAATTTAGCAACGGGGGGAAAATAATATTTTCAATAGAGTACTACTAACAAATGAAGTTATGCAAACTCATTCATGAGCTCTTATCAGCGTTACTTAAAAAAAATGTCGCCAAAGAAGGGTCCACAAAACTCAATAACGCCAACAGTGATTATAACAACAGCAGGACAAAACCTCCTGACCTTAAGGGGTGTAACACAAAGGGAAGATGAACTTTAAAGGCAATTACGGTTCGCCGGAAATTCAAATGGGGGAACGAAATCCAAACTCGTTGCTTGTACAACAGTTGTACCGACCCGTAAGGAAAGGTAAAAAAAAATCTTGGCACAGCAGTTGTACCGCTCGTAAGCTAGAGGTTAAAATGAGATTTCATTCAGATAATTTTCCATTGGCTTTTCAAAGTGTGTTAAATATGAAACATAGAAATGTTCAAAACTCCTATTGATTAAAATTGGTGCGTGGATAAAAGGTTTACTGAAAAATAGCAATTGTTTTGTGCTTGGGAGGTGTGTCATTCATTCGCCCTCTTCAGGGGTTTACTCCTCATTTTACTTCTTTTTATTACTCCATATCCGGGAAAAAATCTAAAAAAGAGGATCAATATCTTTCTTTTAAATAGACAATTACCTAACACATGCAGAGATTTGAATACGTTTTTTTCTGTGTGACTCTTTCTGTTATGTGCAGTTTTATTTTATTTTCGGCTTATTGCATCTTTAAAAACTGTAGTTTTAAATAAAAAAACAATAACTATGAGAATAATTTAATTTTATAATTTACTAAATTTGAAATTGATAATTTTTAAGAATCTCTTTTATAAACCTCTGGTGAATATATTTGATTCATTAATCTTGATAGTGATTATTGTAAATTTCAATTCAAAATGTTCTCAAAACATAATTTATCTGACTTAATGTCAAAGAAATAATTGAAGTTAAAATACAAAGTCACAGGAGACTACGCGATTTTATGCAAAAAAGAAAGTTCATAAAATATTCGAAAAATGTGTTTAAATGACATTTGAATGGACATTAGGGATTTTTTAACTGATTTAAAATTTTATTCAAGGCAATGATATTAATTACTAAATTTGTTGCTTATTATACAATGCCATTTGTTATAAATTGAAACTAATTTCAGTTGTACATCTTATAAGTCTTACTTAGTTATTATTATTTGTAAAATTAAAATATTTTCTTCTTAATTTTTATAAACACAAAAGAATATATGCATTTACTTACTGACAATGCGTAAGGAAATTTAGCCCATAGAAAAATTGTAAAAATGTTAAAAGCCCAAGTCCTTCTACGGTAAGATTGCAGAATAGTGTAGTAGAATAAGACTATTAATAATAAAAAAATTTAAAAAATTTTATTTCGTAAAAACCTTATTTTTCTGGAGCTTACGAGAAGCAAACTTTGTATTTTAGACATTTTGCTATGAAGAAATGTAATATGATAATGGCAGAGTAAATAATTAATATTTTAATTCATTAATGGTTATAAAATATATGAACACTCTTTTTTCGATACTATGAATTCAAACCAGTTTTAATTAATCTTAAAAATATAGACGCAAAAATTAATAGAAGACTAAGAAATAAATTCACCCCATATAAAAATTATGCAAATATATACATTTTTTTTATTTTAGGAAATAAATCTTTTACCATAATTTTGAGAAATAATTTCACCCTTATATGAAATAAAAATGTTTTAATAAGTTTAAAATTTTTTTAAAAAAGTTCAAAAGACCGGACACATTTAATTTATGACAGCTAGAACCTCATCAAAGAAAAAATTATAAATATATTTTTTAAGCAAGCTTTAGGCAGTGTTATACATAACAATTGAATAACGATTTCCAATTCCCTCACAGAATGGCTGCGTTTTGAAATTATAAGGTAATTTTAATTTTTCTTAGAAATAGAAGAAAAGAATGATCTATTCTCACAAAGTGGAAATACGACGCAATAAGCAACAGTGACGCGGTTTCCCAGGTGGCTGGAATTAATTTTCCTCTATTGTCCAGAAGGGGAAAACAATATCTTTACCAAATTTGTGACATTTAAAAGTAGTAAATGTAGCAAATATTAAACAATGTAGGAAATGGAGAAATTTAATTTTAAAAGAATCCCCTTTCAGAGCATTGGATAAATATATTACTTCATTCTTTCTTTAAAATTATATTTAAAACAATCATTTTAGAAAAAAAAGTTTATATCTATTTTTTTTTCAAAATATTTTTTTAAGAATACAAAAAGCCAATAAAATGAAAATAAAATTAGATATGCTTAGAAAAATCCATTCATCTAATGATTATTTCTAATTCTATGCAAGAAAAGAAAGATTTCCTTTATAACGATCTTTGAAATCACATCCATAAAACTATGCATTTTGTATGAGACATATTTACAAGAAAGCTTTCTCTCTCTTTTTTTTTCCAAGATGTGTTTAACAAAAATGAATATAAAATCTCTTTAAACAATGCTTCGTTGACAAAGACAGCAAAAAATGAGATAGAATTATCAAAAACTGCAATTTGAAATTTATGTAAATTAATCGCAATATTGTTTTGATAATTCAGAGATGTTAATTTTATCTTGGACCACTGAAAAATGTATTGAATAATAATAAAAAAATGTATTCGTAATTCTTAAAAATTAATACACGATAACCTTATTTTTTAAGGAATGTGCCAAAAAGACATTGAAGGAGTCAGTCGATTTTAATTTTATGTACGATAGTAATGTAAAATCTTAAAGTTGGCTACAGGCAAATGTCAAAGAGGAATAAAAAAATCGTGGATTCCTTTCAATCTAAAATCACAAATTGGTACAACTCCCCGTATTGACAATATGCTATCTCAAAATGGCTTGAGCCGACAGCTCTCAAAGAAAAGAAGGGTATCGGGTGATCCTCGACCCTCCCGGGGAGGGAATTATATCCCAGAAACACAAAGGATTATCCCCTTGTCTCCTCAGGCTTCCGTCTCCTTAATGGGAATAAAGATAAAAGGAGAAATCTGTGAATGGATAGAAAAGTGACCGAACTGGTTATTCTTGGAATAATCGTAACCCTGAATTGCATATCACAGAAATCTATCGGACAGTGACTTATCACTTTCCCATAATTTCACTGTAAAGTGATTAGTCACCCCTCCCCTCAATTGTAGCAACCTTGACTTTCCAATATTCGCATTTGACAGTCCGCTATCCTATGAAGATCATAGTATTGCCCGTGAGGTGAGTCGTAGCCGTCTCTGGACGGCCACACATAAGTCTTATTAAAGTTTATTTACTACTTTGGCGCCATCTATTGGTAGAATATAGAAATAAAGCGAACATTTTCAAGCAATGACACTTATTTTTAGATCAACTTTATGAGAAAATTCATTGCTCCAATAAATTAATTAAATAAATAGTATTGAAAGAGAATTTTTAAAAAAATAAGCTGAAATAGATAAATTAATTTGACCACGTGTTTCCTACATCAGTAAATTAAGCATTAATTATAATTAATAAATTTGAAATTTAATAATAATTAATATGATTGAAATAACAGATATTTGGAACAAATATTTAAAAATAGCAATAGCAAAATTATTTGTTACTAAAAAAAAGGTGGATTATGCATCTCTATACCATGGTTCGGGCGATTTCTACAAAATGTCTTTTTCTCCAGCTTATTCCTCTCGCGAACTTCGCCTGCTTTCATGTTGTGTAAATTTTATGGAAGATTAATGTAATTATATTAGAATATGTTCAAACACAATGGGTGATCGCAGATTTTCTTTAAATAAACAGTAAGCTAAGAGAAACTAAAATATTCTGTGAAAAACATTTTGTTAATTTCTTAATTTTCGTATGTATACGTAATTTTTTGTATTGTTGAGTGTACTTGATTGTTATGGGTATGATTATAAATGCTCGAAAAATATCACTCTCTGGAGGGTTGTGTTGGGGTGAAGCGAGTAGAGATGCATAATCCACCTTTTTTGAGTAACAAATAATTTTGCTATTGTTATTTTTAAATATTTGTTCCAAATATCTGTTATTTCAATCATATTATTAATTAATTTTTTAATTGTTATTGAATTTAAAATTTATTAATAATATTTAAAACTTTATTTACTGATGTAAGAAACACGTGATCGATTTAATTTATCTATTTTAACTTAATTTTTAAATTCTTTTTCAATAATATTTATTTAATTTATTTATTAGATTAAAGAATTTTCTGAAAAAGTTAAATTTAAAAAAAAATGTCATTTCTTTAAATTTTTTATTTCTAAATTCTACCAATAGATGGCGCCAGCGAAGTGAATAAACGGATCGCCTTTGTTGGGGTCACGTGTGACCATCCAGGGACGGTACGACTCATGTCACAGCAATAACAATGACCTTTCATAGGATAGCAGATTGTCAAATGCGAATATTGGAAAGTCAAGGTCGAACAATTGAGGGGAGGGGTGACTAATCACTTTACAGTGAAATTATCGGAAAGTGAGAAGTCGCTGCTCCGATAGATTTCAGTGATAAGCAATTCAGTGTTATGATTATTCCTAGAATAACCAGTCCGGCACTTTTCAACCCATTCACAGATTTCTCCTTTTATCTTTATTCCCGTTAAGGAAATGGAACCCTGAGGACACAAGAGGAGAATGCTTTGTGTTTCTGGGATTTAGTTTCTTCCCCCTGTAGGGTAGGGGATCACCCGATACCCTTCTTTTCTTTCAGAGCTGTCGGCTCAAGCCGTTTTGAGATAGCATATTGTTAATACGGGGAGTTGTAACAATTTGCGATTTTAGGTTGAAAGGAATCAGCTACTCTTTTTATTTCTCTTACACAACACATTTGCTTATAGCCAACTTAAAGTTTTTACATTAATATCGTGAATAATTTGACTCCTTCATTGTCTTCTTGGCCCGTTCATTAAAAAATAAAACTTTCGTGTATTAATTTTTAAGAATTATGAATACATTTTATTATTATTATTTAATACATTTTTCAATATTTCAAAGTAAAATTATCATTATTGAGATATCAACACGATATTGTGATTTATTTTACTTAAATTTCAAATTGCAGTTTTCGATAATTCTATTTTATTTTTAACTGTTTTTGACAACGAAGCATTGTCTAGTGTTTATCATGAGGTTTCATGGTGCATTAACAAGAGAATGATTAATTGCGTATTAAAATGTTTTAAGTTGGTTATTTTTTACGCATTATACAATAGAGAGATCTTATATTCATTTTTGTTACACATATTTTGGAAAAAAAAGCTCTCGTGTAAATATTTCTCATACAAAATGAATAGCTTTATGGATGTGATTTCAAAGATCGTTGTAAAAGAAATCATTCCTTTATTGTATAGAATTAGAAATAATCATTAGTGAATAGACTATTCAAAGCCTATCATTCCTTTTAATATTATATTCATGCACATTCGTTTTATATTTATATTCATTTTTATCGGGTTTTTGAATTCTGAAAAAAAAATTAAACTTTTTTTTTTCTAAAATGCATGTTTTAAATATAATTCTAAAGAATGGATGACGTAATATATTTATCCATTGCTCTGAAAAAAGATTCTTTTATAATTAAATTTCTCCATTTCCTACATTGTTTAATATTTGCTACATTGTTTACTACTTTTATGTGTCACAAATTTGGTAAAGATATTGTTTTCCCCTTCTGAAAAACAGAGGAAAATTAATTCCAGCCACTTGGAAACAGCGGCACTGTTGCTTATCGCGTCGTATTTTCGCTTTGTGAGAATATATCTTTTTTTTTTCTTCTTTTCTTTAAAATTACCTTATAATTTCAAAAAGTAGTAATTCTTTGTGGGAATTGAAAATCGTTTTTCAATTGTAATGCATAACACTGCATAAAGCTTGATTAAAAAATATATTTATAATTTTTACTTTGATGAGGTTCCAGCTGTTATAAATTAAACGTGTCAGATCTTTTGAACTTTTTGAAAAAAATTTTAAACTTACTAAAATATTTTTTACTTCATATAATGATAAAATTATTTCTCAAAACTAGGAAGAAAAAATTATTTCCTAAAACAAAAAAAAAAATGCATATATTTGCAAAATTTTTATTTGGGGTGAATTTATTTCTTGTTCTACTATTAATTTGTGTTTGTGTATTTTTAAGAATTACTAAAACTGGTTTGATTTCATAGTATCGAAAAAATAGTATTGTTAAAATATTTTATAACCCTTAATGAATTAAAATCTTAATTTTTTACTCTGCCATTAAAATATCACATTTCTTCATAGTAAAATGTTGTGAATACTAAGTTTGCTTCTCGTAACCTCCAGAAAAATAAAGTTTTTACAAAATTAAATTTTTAAAAAGTTTTTTTTATTAATAGTCTTATTATACTACACTCTTCTACAAGTTTACCGTAGAAGGGCTTGGACGTTTAACATTTTTTACAATTTTTCTATGGGTTAAATTTCCTAATGCATTGTCATAAGTAAATGCATATATTCTTTTGTGTTCATAAAAATAAAGAAGAAAATAATTTGATTTTACAATAAAATAATAACTAAGTAAGACTTATAAGATGTAGAACTGTATTAAAATTCAAATTATAACAAATGGCATTATACAATAAGCGACAAGTTTAATAATCAATATAATTGCCTGGAATAAAATTTTAAATCAGTTAAAAAAATCCCTTGTGTCCATCCAAATGTCATTTGAAACGATTTTCAGAATATTTTATGAGCTTTCTTTTTTGCATCAAATCGCATAGTCTCCAGCGACTTCTTATTTTAATTCCATTTATTTTTTTTTAACATTAAGTCAGATAAATTTTGTTTTGAGAACATTTTGAATTAAAATTTACAATAATCACAATGAAGATTAATGAATCAAATATATTCTCCAGCGGTTTAAAAAAGAGATTCTTAAAAATTATCAATTTCAAATTTAGTAAATAATAAAATAAAATTAGTCTCATGACAATTGTTTTTTTTTTAAATTTAAAACTACAGCTTTTAAAGATGCAATAAGCCGAAAACAAAATAAAACTGGAAATATCAGAAAGAGTCATAGAGAAAAAACCTATTCAAATCTCCGCATGTGTTCGGTAATTGCCAATTTAAAAGAAATATATTGATCCTTTTCTTCAGATAGTTTTTCCCGGAAATGGAGTCATAAAAGGAGGGAAAATGCGAAGTAAACCCACTAAGAGGGCAATGAAAGACAGACCTCAAAAGCAAAATACATTTGCTAATTTTCAGTAAACCTTTTACCCACGCACCAATTTTAATCAATAGGAATTTTGAACATTGCTTTGTTTCATATTTAACACACTTTGAAAAACAAATGGAAAAGTATCTGAATGAATTTTCATTTTAAATAATACTTTTCTAATGCCTTCACATTTTAAATCTTAATTCTTATAGAAAAAATTGACATGTTTTAAAGAAGATTGATTAATTTTTTTTTATATTTTCGTCTATATCATATAAAAAGGGATTAATTCTCCAAAAATGAAGTACAATTGATTTAAAAATTAATTTCAGTCTTTCTTCTAAACAATTTCTTTTACAAATAATAATTTAGTGCAGAAATGTTTGTACTCATAAGAAAGCTGAGAATTACACATATATACATAAGTGCCCGGACAAAAGGCATGACGTATTTAAATTAGTATTTTTGATTCATATATATATATATATATATGAATCAAAGCTGCCTTTCTATTATAAGATATATATACATATGAGAAGATATATATATATATGAGAAAGCTTTGCAATTTTTGCATTAAATCTCTTAATTTTTTCCAAATGCTCTCAATCAATAACCAATTCTCAGAATGAAATAGTCTTATATATAATAGTTAAAGAATTGACAATAGTTAAAATTCAGAATCTATAATAATTATTACTTGTGACCCAACAAAATCGATTACCTTCCCTTTTTTAGAGTATTAATATCAATTATTATTAATTTCGCTTTGAGAAGATATTAGAAAACTTCAGGCGAATTCCCCCCCTTCTCTCTTATTTAGAAACGCAATTATCAATAAAGAATATTCAGCAAATTTGATATTTGGCTCAGTAATAATGTTAAGGTATACAGTTTTTTTTAAATCGGTAGAAATAGGCTCATTTTAAATCATTACATTATAAATTTTATTTTCATTATAAAATATTTTTAAGACATTTTTATCGGCTATAAGTTTAGAATATAGCATTTCAATCCATTCCATTTGCTCAAAATATTACTTATTAATTCCTAAAAGTATATGTTTTTTGAGAGACACAAACACGAATTTATCTATATCCTTCCTACACGATACCGATTTTTTTTAAACGCTTTCTTTGAAACACGGCTAAAAATGTTACAATAGAGATTTCTTAAAAATGCAGAATGTATTTGAATGTATAAGAATGTCAATTTGTAGGTATTTTAGTTTTGATAATCAATATTTTACAATTAAGAAAATTTATGGTTTTTTAAAAAAGTTTTTATGCATTTCTTTCATTAAAACTTTCTCTGAAAACATAAAATATAATTTCACTAAAAATAATATGTAGACAATAGAATGTAGAGTATGCATGACTTATAATAGAAAGGCAGGTTGCATTCAACAATTTATCATCTTTTACTTTCAGAAATTTCCATTCGATTTTTTAACCCCTTCGTAAACATTGTCGTGTCTAACACGCGCATCGAATTATTTCAGTTTTAAGCCTGCAACTAAGTGAACAGAATTAAGTATTTAAAAATGAAAAAAATCACCTAGAAAGGCTTCAACATCTCAAATGCTCGTTATATTATTATAAGAATGAAGATAACAATATATATTTAAGATAGTATGCGTCATCTAATTAAACTAACGATTTAAGTAAAACAAATCCGTATGTCAAGGGGTTAAAACCTTAAGTTCAGATTAAATAAGACTCAGTATACATTACAGATATTTTCTTGAAAAGGTGTTTTTGAAAATTCATGAGATTAAAATTTTGAGTCTAATGATATCAATTCTCTTTTATATACACTTAAAACACCTTGAAGGAGAAAGAAAAAAAAAAAAGGCAGAAGAAATATTATATTAATTATTAATTTATTTAAGTTCATTCCAATAAAAAATATTTTAAAGAAAATCAATTGAAGCAAAAAGAGTAAAAGAAAATCAATTAAAGCAAAAAGAGTAAAAGAATTATAAATTATTTCCCGATGAATACTGAAATCCACGAAATTTTAACAAACGAAGCATTTTTTTTTCTTTATCATATTGCCAGCCATAATATTGATGATATCGAAACAAATTTATTGATATATACGTGATGCAAGCCTTTACATTCTCTGTTATAAAACGTAAAAAAAAGTATTTAAATTTGCCTGAATTTTTGTGCAACTTTCCCAAAATGTTCTTATAAATCAATAAAGAGAAATTTATCATTGGCAATTAATTTAAAATATTTATTTTATTTTTAAAACAGCTTTAAAATAAGCCAGAATTCTATCTTTAAAAACTGGAAAATCCTTCAGAGTAGCGGAATTCTCATGATAAAAAAAAACAGAAAATTTAATTATGCTAATATCAAATCTTGTCATTCCAGGAAATTTAGTAATTAGGGTATTTATATCCAGTTAAGAATGAATATAAATCCATAGAAATTTGTTTCAATCATTGAATATCGGCAGAAACTTGTTTTAAAACACAAATTAATATTTTTCTTTGAAGATACATGCGGAAGAAATCTAGTTTTCGTAAAATGAGACAAGCTGTGTATAGATTTCAGCGATGGGGAGAGTTGACTCTTTGTGAAATAGGAACCTCTCTGCGTGTAATTAAAGGTCCCACCGCCAGCCACAACTATTTGTGGGAGGTCTGTTCCAAGAAAGAGCATCAGTGGGTAAGGGACTTTCCCTATGCATGACTGAAATCTGCTTCGAGAGCGTCCATTGGACAGTATCGATTGTTACTTTCTATTGTGATCCAAGACCTGAAATCGAAATATCAACCAATAAGAACGTGCCAGTGATTTGAATCACACCCATTTTTGAAAAGTATTGTTCACTGACATTTGTGATTTTTTGATATTCGTTACGTAATAACCGTTTCTAAAATATTCGTCATCCCTAGCTGTCACTAGACTTTCTTCGCATCTTTCGAGTATTCACATCACTTGATTCACGTGGTTTCGTATGCTTTCAAAAGCAGATGAGAATCTGCCAATGATGAGAATGTTGTGTTAAGTTTAATGTTTTTGTTGTAGAATTTTTATTTTCAGACACTTAAACTATTAGGATATTTCAAAAGAAAGGGTGAGAAACAAAATACTGGTTTTTTTGTAATTGTTTACTGAATTTTTTAATTGTTTAAATATGGATTGAATTGTATCGGAGAGACTGTTTATTACTCGTTTTAAACTTCCTAATCATTGTGATTTGTGTGTATTATGACGAATTTACTTATTGTGTCCATATTTGTAAACAGTTTGTAGTATTAAATAAATTTTAATAATTTTGTCATATTATCCAAATATAATTATTTATTATGGGGCAGTTAATCATTAGTTATATAATGAAAGCAAATATTAAAAGTTTTTCTTGATAACTTATTATATTCATTTCCTGTTTTTCAGATGTTCAATTTCTGTTATTATGAGCATAATTCTGTCATTAAGTCTACTAATTGTCCTTACTTTAATGAAAGTACACGCAACAATATACATTTGCATAAGAGTACTATTATTTATGAGTATAAATACATTTTTTGCAAAAGTAGTTTAAAAGTGATAATTTTAATGCTATGTGTTTTCATTAAGAAAGAAAAATTAAGTCAAATTTTAAAGGTATGATTAGTTTGAATGTTCTTTTTATGTGTATACTTTATAGAATTATTTCATGAAAAATTAGACAGAAGATTTGAAATATGAATTTAACATTTCATTTAAGATAACATTTTAATACAATGTGAAACAATTTTCTGTTAGTCTTATTTTGTCTGTCAAGTAACAGAAAATCTTATTGCCTTATGTTACTTAAAAAAAAAAAAGACAATCCTTTCTCTGCATTGAAACAATATTACTGCCTTTTGACTATCTATCAAGAAATGAATAATAATGATAATTATGATTTAGTCACAGTTAATCATTAATACTCATAAATATATAATTTTCACTCTTAAATACCATTCTTGTAAGATGAATGAAAACATGAGAAAATGTTAAAAAATAACTGATACTTTAATTTAAGAAATATGGAAAATAAAATTTAAATGATAAATTTGATCTGTAACATGATAAAGATAAATAAGATAATTTTATTTACTAGATTTCTTGGTGATTGAATAGCTGCTGACATTTTGAAACCATGAAATGTCAAACAGTTTGAAATATTGATATCATCCTAGATTTTTATTTGCATTCTTGTTTGCCATCATATGAAGTCAGAAAAACTTAAAAACTAATATCTGCAAATTCTTTTTGACTTATTATTTGTGAATATAATTTCTTACAATTTTGAAGTGTTTAATATTTTTAAAGTTTTTTTTTAATATTTATTTTAGCATGCCTTAAAATATTTTCATTATTTTGCTACAAGCATTAGTGACCCTTCAGCACATGCACATATATATTTTAACTAGCATATGCATTGAGTCATTTTGACCCTAAGTTGTCAGGCTCTTACTTCCTTTTTTATTGTCTATTTGTAGAAAAATAAAATATGGCACAAGTGTACAAATATTTTCTCATGCAAATATATTCTCTTTAAGACAAAAATGTGATTTTTAATGTAGAAAACTTTCATTTTTATATATGTACTAAAAAAACATTTCAGCATTTTTCATTTAGAATTAAATGTTTAACATATAATTTTTGTTAATTTATTCATATTATAAAAGAATGCATTTTATATAAAGATTTGCTGTATTTTTATGAGTAGAAAAACACTTTCGATCAGATTTTTCAGAGTATTTAAAATTTGTGATAGTCATTTTCACTATCAATTGGAAAACTTGCCAGAAGATCTCTGAACCTCTGTTGTTTATGTTCATCTACTCAAAACAGTGAAAGAATCTGAAACACTAACATATTCAATGATCAATTTGATCTCAACTCTTCAGTAAGAAATAAGAGAGATTGTTTCATTGATTTTTATTTTTCAAGCTTTTATTAACAGCTCTTAAGGTAATATCTGTAAATGTCTTATTTAAATTTGCATTTTATTTTATATTTATTTATTACAAACAGTGATAGCTTGTGTACTTTATTCCATAATAAGTGTGCAGTGGCACCTTTTGACATATCTCAATTTTTAAATTTGAATAATTTAAATATTATTAATGAGAAATAATTGGTTGTTTACTGGATCAGATTACAGTGACGCCGAGGATCAATTGCCTGCATCCCTTTCCATCAAGATTGTTTGCTTCAGCGTTGAAGACATATTAAGATTTTTGTTAGAAATTTTTTCACTGAATCAGAAAGGAGCAACACTAAATTTCAAGAAATCTGATTGTTCAAGTTTAAACTTTAATTTACTGTATTATAAACCTTTGGAATAAGCAATCTATATCTGAATTTGATTACTGAACAAAGGTTTACAGTTCATTCTGCCTGTAGTTTACACGGCCTCTGGTAGACTAACCTATTGGACAAGTGAGTTGGAAGTTGTATTTTACTGTTATTTTTGGTTCATCAGCAAAGACACCAGCTTGATGGTTGCAAATTATTACCTTTATTGTCTATTTTGATTACTTATCTGTGGCAATTATTTGGGAAAATTAGAATATTAATATTATACAAGAGTGGGTAATAGGATGATGCAGCATATATATAGCCACCTTAAGGTTTGTTTCAAACTTTTTTGAACATGGAAAAAAGGAAATTACATTTTATTCATCCAAAGATTTTCTTTTTCATCAGTAAATTCACATGCTTTTATAATTTATTATATTTTATTTCATTGTGATAATTCCTTTTCTAAAATCTGGTTAATCTAATAAAAACATGCAGCTGCCATTGCTACTCTTTTCCAATATAAACATGCTAGGAAGAATTAATTTGTTTTAACAGAATGGTATGAATTCGGCATAAACCAATTAAGTATGAAATGTAAATTATATTTAACTTTAGAAATATCTGTTTTTTACGTTCAATTTCATAAGCTGCAATTATGTCCATACTGAATGACTATTGATAGCAATTTTATTACGAAATCTAAATATATATGATATATTTGCTTATTTATCCATTATGTAAGAATTTATTCATGCATTAAACTGATTAAAAGAATTCATACTTCATAATTCCATATTCATGGATTATGGAATAGAACTATATTGAAATGGAATAAAATTTTTTTCTCCCTTCTTGTTGGTTACTTCACAACAAAAACTGTAAAGTTTAAATAATTCTGAATTTTTAATATTCTGTGGATAAAGGTATGTTTATAAAATAATTAATTTAAAAAAAATGGTGGTAGAATGTTTATATATACTGCAATGAAAAAAGCTAGTGTTTAAAATTGAGTAAAAGTACTCATTTTTTATAACAATCAAGTTTGTAACAGCTCTGAGGAGTTCTTAAAAATGATTTTATGTATTTACAAAATAAAAAGCTGCAAATTTACATTTGAGAATTAGCTTCATGTATTTGAAGAAAATATATTAATTTTTAAGTACTAATGTTTCATATAAATAAGTACATGAGAAATCAAATTTTTAATTAGTTATCATTTTTAAGTCAATTTTCTTCAGATTATTATTTTTAAAAAAAGATATTGAAAAAAAATTAGTTTTCCCTTTATTTTTGTATCCAAATACTTTTGTTATTTTATATTTTTTCTTTATAATCATATACCAAAGTATTTGGTAACAGAAATATTGTGTATCCAATTTTTTTAAATTTGTAGTTAATTTCCTTTCTCTTTTATTTGTAAAATTTTCCTTTTCCTCTCAGGCACAGGAAATTTTTTTGAACAGACAAAAAATTTTCCTTTCTACTTTGTCAAATCATCTTTCTTCCTCTTTATTTATTTGGACCTTCCATTTTCTTAGACTACATTTAAAAAATAATTTGAAAAGTTTAAAAAATATGTTATACATTTTAAATTCAATTCCTTTTATTCATCCTGAAATTGTTAATTGCTATGCAATCAATGAATACTTAGTGTGTAAGTTTATGTTCACATAGTTATCTTTTTATTTTGGCTAATTAAATAAGATATAAATTTCCTGTTTTTAGAGTGAAGAAATTTAGGTTGTTACAACTAGATTTGTATAAAATCATAATATTTCATCCAGTAAATAGGGTTTTTTCTATATTGAATATATGCTCTGCCATCTTAGTTGCTGAAGAGGAGTTTTTTTATATTTCTAATATAAATATTTTTGAAACCTTACCTTTTTATAAGTATCAAATTTATGGAGATATCTGTCTAAACAATTAGAACATTAAAGTGTATTTGCATCATATATATATTTTACTATAAAAAAAGAACTTAGAAAGAGGAATTGAGAAGTACAAACTATTTCTAAACAATAATATAAATTTAATACTCACAAAAAAAAAAGAAGAAGCTATAATTCAGTTTTTATACTTTGGCTAACATTCTGAATTGATTTTAAAATTAACGCCCTTCATTAAAAATTTCTGCTATGACCTTTGTATTTAACATTTAATTAATAATATTTAATTGATTTTAAATAAAATATGGGCTACAAAAAATATGTTCAGTTATTTTTCACATGTTCCTGACCTGATTTACAAAAATTTATTCAGCTACTGCTGAACAGTAAAAAGAGATCACGAGAAGCGATTCTACTTTTATATTTGTTCATGAAAAAAATTTGATGGCCCATTATTTTTTAAAATTGATATTAATATTTCAGGTTTGCATTTAAAAGAATCTGCAGTAGAAGAATTTATAACTTCTACATTTTTGGAAGGAAGATACTCTGGACAACAATGTCTTCTTTTCACAATAGTTGAAGGAAAATATGTGATTTATTACTGCAAATGCACAGTAGCAAAAATCAATATTGTTTTAGATTATATTATAATATTCTTTAAAATACATTCTATCTCTGTTTCTTGAGCATATTTTCCCAAAAGATATGTTGAGCTTTTATTTAAAAAAATATTTATATGGGAATATATTTCTATTAATTTTGATTGAATTTTATAAAATAATTCTAAAATTTGGGCTGAAGAAATTATTGACTCTTTCTGACTAGACATGATTTTATTATGTTTGAATATCATCAACAGAATTTCAGTTCTGCTTAAATTTTTGTGAGATCATTTATGTTCCACTGTTACTAAAATTAGTATAAATTTATAATTTTTTTCTTTCTATAAACCATGTGATATTAAATTGATGTTGTTTGTGTTAATAAGTGACAAGTTGTTCACTCTTTTTTATTCTATATTGCATTATTGCTATTCATGTAATAATTTCCCTATGTGTAAGATTATTGCTTTGTGTGTGTGTGTGTTTGTTCCCTTTCAGGAGTAGTGTTAAGAGTCTACCTGACAGAAACTCATGGTTTGCTTGATGTAGGGGCACAACCTTGGAGGGGGAGAGTATAGTTGACCCTTTCTAATTTTTGCCTGATCATCATTTATTTTTTTAGTTCAGTAGCTGTTACATGAACACAATATAAAAATAATGAAATCTGTATGGGAATTTTTTTTCTATACAGTTTATTATTGCGGCAGAAACATTTAAAAAACAATAATTATAACCCTACAACTGTTAATTTGAGCTTTAAATTTTGTAATTCTGTTTCCTTAATAAGAAATATTTTAAATTTTACTCAGACTCATACAAAAGACTGAAATATGAATCTATGGCCAAATTATAAATCTGGTTATTCAATTAAGATATAATTCGTTACTTGTTTATCTTTAAAGCAATTTTATAGTTTACTTTAGTACGTACATAGCAAGAGTTTTGCGTGTAAGAATATTAGAATATTTATACAATATATTTAAACATAGAGAAACATTCATTTAAATATTTTTAAATAGGCAAAGTAGTTTTGTGTCCATTCCCAGATATTCTAGTGGCATATTGCACATTAAGAAACAAAACTTCTACATTATTATAAATAAATATATTGTGAAACAAGCACAACTACAAATTGTCTTGCCAGTTTTCTTTTATTTGAAAATATGATAAATCCGCTCATAGTGATAGTAGTTCCTAGTTTGGATTTTTTTGATACATTTTATTAAACTGAATGATGTAAATTAATTTGTGTGACCTGCAACTATATATTTAAAGGCCATTGAGCTATGAAGCCTTGTCTGAATACAGTAGTTTGCATATCATTTTTAACAGTTCTTAACCTGTTGAATCTGATTTCACATGCATGTGTTGATGATAATGGAGCACATACAATTTTTATCAATCTAATCATTTGAAAATACTTCAACAATGTGAGAAACATTTTGTTGTAGTTGTAATAATATTCTCTGGTTAAGTTTTTTTCCCCTTTGTTATAGTAAATGAACAAAAGCAAGATCATCCATCTTCAAAAATGTTGATTGTAGTATCAAAGGTTTTATACCTAATAGTGTTTCAGGATTCATCTATATATGTATGCATAGTAAATTTTGTGAAGTATCTAGGGAAATAGTAATTTAAAAAAATGTTGCCAAAAAAATCACTAAAATTTCTTCTTTAAGGAAGTTTCCCCAAACATTTTTTATTGCTCCACCTAAGAGGGGCACATTATTCTCAACAGGGGGAGAGTTGGCTGGCCCCAATAAACCTCCCTCAGGCATCATCTTTGCTCCCTATTATATTGAATCTTTTTATCTTAAATGATTTTAATAAGTTTATCTTAGAAGCTTTTGTTCCAAAATTGCAAATTTTTATTGAAATCAAAACTATCTATTTCACTGGCATTATTTTTTGTAATGTAGTTCATAGATTTGTTCAACTGGCTAGTATGTTACTGTTGTGGGAGTTTTTATTATTGTTTAATACTAAGTATAATTTATTATTTCATAAATGTTATATTATTATTATGATGGAATTGATAGTATTATTATCATTTTGCAGATGAGTACCTGGGATCAGTGCTGTAAGCATGGTAAATTTAATGCCAATTTTTCAAAAACTGTAAAAACTGATGAAACTTTAAGAAAAATTGAAAAAGTGAAGAACAATGACAATTCAGAATATCCTAGAAGTAATATATACTTGATATTTTTTCTTCTGTTATATAAATCTGTTGAGTTTTTTTCATTGATTTAAATTATCTTGATGAATGAATGAATTTTAGAAGATTATACTTCTAATTTCTTATATGTTCTTATGCTTTTTTTTTTTTTTTTGCTACAGATGAAGTTTGTACTCCTTATTCATATGCTGGTAAAAAAGAAGAGTTTGCTGATTTAAAAAATTTGGAAATTCAGTTGTCCTTTTATGAATTGGGATTAAACAACTGCCTTATTAAAGGGATAGAGTCCCTTGGGTTTCCTTCACCAAATAGAGTCCAAAATAAAGTGTTGTACTATTTATCTGAAAACAATTCCGAAAATGTTGTTATTAAAGCTCCAAAGAAATCTGGCAAGACAAGTGCAACCTTAATATGGGTTTTAAATAAATTATTAAATCATAAAAATAAAGAATATCCAAAGGCTTTGATGATATGTCCTACATTTGAAATAGCTGATGCAACTTATAAATTTGTTGAAAAGATTTCAAAATATTGTGAATTAAAAATATATCCTGCTATGAAAGGGACAAAATTAAGCAGAAGTGACAAAGTGACAGCTGATTTAGTTATTGCTACTCCTGACAAGGCATTAGAATTGTCAAAATTGATTTTTAATCTGAAAAATGTAAAATATCTGATTTTCGATGACGCTCATTGCATGAGTGGTTCTGTGGGGAATTTGAAAACTGTTTCGCGTGTTTGTTCTTTGTTGTCTTCAAAGTGCTTCATTATTTTATGTACATTATTTTGCAATAAAGTCCTGGATGATTTTATTGATACATTTCTGGTGCGAAATCAAAGGATAGAAATTGAAAATGATGTGGAAAAAGTCACCTCAAAGGAAATATTTATAGTTCATTCCAATAAGGAGGAGAGAGTCAGAGCTTTCATACATTTGGTAAAAATTGATTCTTTTGAAGGTATTACCATTTTCTTTTATTCTCATATTATTTGTTTATTCAATAATAATAAAAAATGCAATAAGATAACTTGCAATGTAGGAATTTTAATCATATATTAATATCTAAAAGCAAATCTAATTAGCAATTTAAATGTTAAGAGTTATGAATTCAATATCGATGTAACTTGCTATTAAAATTTAAGTGGTTAATTATGCATAAGCTTTAGGTGTTTTTTTTCTTCATAAATATGTAAAATTAAAGACTAACCTATTTGGCATGATATGTAATAACTAACTTATCCTATGCAGTTGTATTTTGATTTTTCCAATTTTCAGACAAAATCCTCTTTTTTGTGTTACTTTTGAATTTTTCCTATCTGAAGGGTAAGTTTCTTCTTAAAGGGGAATAGGTTTTTCATGTATTGTGTGGTTTGATTGTATTTGAGATCAAATGTTTTATTATTTTTATAATGAAAAAAGTACTCTCAACGTAGATAGAAATTAGGTTTGAAATGCATTTCCATCGTTGAAAATTTATAGGAAGATTGAAATTTAGCATAAGAAAATTGATTATAAACATTAAAAAAATGACAAAAAGTGAACAACCACAAAATTGTAAAATTACTGTGTCTGAAGTTGTGCAAAAGTGATTCTTCGTAACAATATAACATGGGTAGTTTCAAGAAGTATAAATTTTTAAATAATATTAGATACACAGGTTTTAATGCCATATTTTATATTAAACATTGGAAGCAAATGTTGGGGAAATGCCATTTTTCAACTTTAAAAACTTTTTTGAAGAATGTTAGGTATCAGAATATGCTAAATACACTTGTAATGTTCCTAGTGAGTAAAAATTTTCATCATTCAAAAATCCAGGATATGCTAGGTTAACAAGCTGTTAACTGGAGATAAAGTCATAAGATTTTTAAGTAGTTTTTATTGATTCTATGCTTGATTTTATAAAATCAAATTTTTAATTTTTATTGAAATTATATATATATATATATATATATATATATATATATATATATATATATGAAAATTTTCCTTTATATGTATTTATTCTTCATTTTTTTGCTATTATTTTGACAAAATAGATCACTTCAACAAAGGAAGGAAACAAAAAACGAAATTGTCGTACTCAGAAATCCAAATTTCTTCACTTCTTCGAAGATAATGTATTCCATCTCTAGTGTATCGGTTTTAACGTAACGTTCTATATCACATAAATCTTGATAATCTGCCGCTGTAGCAGCAAAAACCGATTTAACAGCTTTGTAAGACGCTTATTGTCTTATGTCGACGTTTCCGACCACATCATGTTACACTGATTGGTTGTATAGCTTCTTTATTTCCTTATACACGCCTGTTCCTGCTTATCGGGATCGTCAGTGTAGTGGTTAATTCTTTGCAAAATTGATGATAACCTTGAGGGCTAAGGAATAATGTGAAAAAGAGAAAAAAAAAATTTAATATGAAAGGACAGTATGTCTAAACTAACTCGGGATTCGGATTAGGTATTCGAAACTTTTGTTGATTCTTAGAAATTTTAAAGTATAGTTTCAATTTTAGTAGGAGTTTTAATATAATCCGAATATTAAAATTAAGATTGTAGCGATTTATTTTTTTTGTTATTATAGGATTTTGTGTTAGTTCTTTTAATTAACAGTAAAATCTGAAAAGTATTCATAACTGATAGAGAAAAAGCGACAGTTCTTATTACGATATAGCTAGAAAGATTAAGAAGAATCCAGCATATAGCAAAAAGGCGACGTAAGATGCTAAGAAGGAAAAAATAAGATTATTTTGCTTAGGTATTTTAATTACAATATAAAATCAGTAATTTATAATTATTTTGCTTTCGCTTGTATACTTGTTGTTTTCACCCTCCCCCTTTTAATTTTGATCCATCACAAATCCTTGAATATGGTATTACCTCAAAAGCATTCCATTTTTTTAAAAATATATATTCTAATTTTAAAGTGTATTAGGCAAGAGCAAACTTACTTTGATTGTCATTTGATACACATACACAAAACAACAACAAAGAAAAACAGTTTCGTAGTTTTGTCAAAGATAATGATGATTGTAACCTTTGGTAACTGATTTTTTTTTGGTAGTTTGTATCAACTGCCATGAAAGTATTCACCTAACCACCTGGCTAAGTTGTACTCCGCCAACTTAAAAGAATTCAATGCCCAAATTACAAGCAATTGCTAGTCAAGAAAGGTTGAAAATGTCACTGTACATGTCCAATCCGTTTCCTCACTTGGTGATCCGAACACTAAGGATTTCAGCAAACTTAAAGAAATGTTGGAAGCTATCAAAGAAATTAAAATAATATTTCAAGAATTCCTTGTTCTAAAAGCTTTGTAAGACGCACAAATAAAATCAAAGAAAAGTAATTAATCATCCTTAATGCTCTGATCGTATAATTTTTCTCATAGTATCTCCTGTTAGTACTCTTAGACCGTTCATAGTCACCTTTGTTAGTCAACCTTTTCCTTGCTTTCTACAGCCGCTCTGATAGGTTCTCCAATTTCCCCTCTAATTTTTCTCCCAAATTATAAATTATCTTCCAATTCGACGCAGATATCGCAGAAAGCGTCTTCTTCGCTGCAATGATCTTAACATTTTCTCTTTTCCTTTGGCTCTTCCTACATTGTTTTGTAGCTCCCAGACATCTCCTTTTTTCCAGCTGGAATAGCCAGTATTTGACATTATGTACAACTTCTTGCTTCTTTGTTTCTACCTTTCTTTCCCTTCTCATTTTCAATTATCTAAATATTCTTATGTAATCTTTGACTAATTTCGTTTACATTCAACATTTATTATGTAAGTGTTTGTTGTGCATTTTTTTTCTGTCTATAAACAATAGTAATGTACCGGAAAGCAAGAACATTCATGTCCATACATTTCGTCAACTTTCCTGCTTGTTATCTGAATTTTATTTTATTTTTATGATTATTATTTCTTTTTTTTAAATTTCTCTTCCTAGTCCAGTTTTCACATGGTTATTTATATCATGTAATTACATAACCTGTGGCTTGTGTAGCAACGATTTTGACTTGGACACGAAAGTTTTTGCCAGAATCTTGTTTGAAAAATGTGAGCAATCTAATTTGCTTCTCGAGATATGAAGAATTTTCCAGAAAATTTAATTCCTTATCTTGTCGAACTAGAAAAGGTGATCAATTGTTCTGGAGATTAGAGTTGGTCGAGAAATTGAACGAAGCAAAGTCTTGTGAGAACGGCAATATCTGTGATTTATGTTATTTTATATATTGTATTGCGATTAAATTTTGGAGTCACAAAAATAGGTTTTATCAGACATTTAGATATGACTTATTACTGAAATTACAATAATTTTTAACTCAAGGAACCTGTGTTATCATTTAAGCCTTCTTTCAGAACTAGAAAATGGCGCATAACACCAAAAATTTGTGTTCGAAAGTGGGGCTGGATATTCTTGTGAATACTTGTGACCATATCTTTGGAAGATAAATTGGTGAACTGAACTATGATTCCAAAGTCGCACAAGAACAATTGATGACTGAGACGAAAGTCGGGTAAGTTGAAATGAATACAGAACATTTGAAAACAAGGTGGGCATTTCAAGACTTCCAGCTGTAAGTTATACCTCATAAACAAAATGTAATGCCAAGTTAAAAAGTAAAATATGCGAGCTAAAAACCGGATTTAAGGCAGATATGGAAAACGTTGAAACAGAATTTCAGGAAGTTGAAAAGAAAATTGAAGCTTTGAAAGTTGATTCAAACGTCCTTTTTCAGAAGCTACAAAATGCAGTTTTGTGTCTTATTTTGAAATTATTTACTTTCGATGAACAAGCACCATGGATTTTGACAATCGATAAAACAATTCAATTTGGCGTCGTGTGTTATTACAATACATGGAAAACTTGACATGGATCATCTCATCTTTCGTTGAATCACCAGCAGAAATCTTTCAAACAGAAATTCTTTGGTTAAGTTAGATAATTTACCAGCAATTGAAAAAAAAAGCTCTTAAACGGCTTTACGGAGAATGATAGCAGATTCTTTTCGAACTGAGATGAGAGCGCGTCATCAAAAGACATGAAAGAACTTGAAAAATATAGCAAGCGGTTAATTTAATTTTCGCGAATTCCTATGTCGATGCTTCCAAAACCCTAGCCTCACAATATTTCATGGATGTGATTTGTATTGAGAACGCATAACAAGCGACGCGTCTGATGGAGGCCAAGAATCTGAAATCAGCATTTTTATTTGCGATAAAATGCGAGTTGTGAAATAAGTTTTCTGAAAAATCAGATTAATTCGGACAACTGGAATGGAAGATGCAAATTCCCCGAACTTGTGATCATTGAAAGCTCGAATTAGCAGATTGGAAACTTTGTTGAGATAATGCAAAGGGAGACTCGACGATGTTCAAATACCACTTTCTGGACTTATCTGCGTTATGAAATCAGAAAAGATATACCTAAACAAATTATCCTCCTAGTATTTTAGTTCAAAGTAAAGATAAGTCAGGAAAACAAAACAAAGGCTGTCTTGGAAGTCGAATGCCATTTTCATTAAAACGTGCCTGTTCCGTACTTGTAAAATCATGCCTTTGGCGCTGGGACATCTCCCCTTGGCGAATTCTGTAACCACTTCAACCTGGCAACCATATAATACAAACAGAACAGTTTCTGAAACTGTCTCGCTAACACGCAAAAAATAAACGCTTATACAGTCCACTCGCAATTGTGATTCTATAACGCATACACCGCACATTTTGGTCCTAAGCGAACCGGAGGTCAACCAGATCTTATGGATTAATTCTTATCATTGAATTTGATAAATTCTTTACGCTAAAGATGGCAGATATCACCTCGCTTAATCGCAAGCGTGGCAGCATCAAAAGCCAGCTTACGAAATTGGACAATGCCCTGACTGAAGGACAAAACCAAATGGACATTCCCGAACTTCAAGCGCAACTGGATATGGTGCTAAATATCGAACGCAAATTCGAAAAATTGAAGGATGATTACTACAAAATCGTCAAAGAAGAAGATTTCCAGGAAATCGAAACCTCTCTGTTCGAAGTGGATGATTTCATACAAAAATTAGAGGTAAGCCTTAAAACCTCTATTTATAAATTAAAAACCATAAAAACTGACTCTGTGCATAATCAAAGTCATGATGATTCTAGTATCAATGATCAGCCTAAAAAGGCATTCATCAAACTTCCAAAAATTCCACTTCCGTTGTTCAGCGGAAAATTCGAAGAATGGAATTTATTCAAAACTCAATTTGATAGCCTAATAAGTGAAAATCCTGAACTTTCTGAAAATGAAAAACTGCATTATTTACGCGGTTCTCTTAAAGGAGAAGCTAAATGCATAGAAACTGCTGATGATAACTTTACTTCTCTGTTTAAAGCTTTAGAGCAACGCTATGAAAACAAAAGAGTTATTGTTAACTGTCATATAAATAACATTCTAAATATTCGTCCATTAAAGCATGAATCTGGCAAAGATCTACGAAATATATTGGATGTCATTTTAAAGAATCTTAGATCATTGAACATCTTAGATTTCGCGAGAGACAAATTATCCAACGCTTTGTTATTAAACATTATTCTTGAAAAATTAGATCGCGACACCCGCAAACAATTTGAATTAACATTAAAAGACAACGAAGTGCCTGAATTCGATTATTTTCTAGAATTCTTAGAAAGGAGATGCCAAATTTTAAACAATATTCAAACTAGCATTCCTACTAAATATAACCCTGAGAGATCGAAATCCTTTTTTGTCAAAGCAGATAAATCTGCTAAATTGTGTATCGCTTGTAAAGTACAAACACATGCACTGTATCATTGCAATGCATTTAAAGAAATGAAATTATCCGATAGGTTAGATTTAGTTCAAAAAAATCGGCTTTGTAAAAACTGTTTAAGTGAATTTCACCCTTTCTCTAAGTGTAACTCAAAAAGTTCTTGTTTCGTTTGTAAAAAGAAACTAGATCACCATACATTGCTTCATAAATATTCTACGCCGCCAATCGCGCCAAACACTTACAGCATTCCAGAGAGTGAAACCTGGCTCTCGTCATCCACACCCTGTCAGGGAAGGAACCCTCAAACTAATAATTCACAGACCATTGAAACGCAGATGTCAGAAAACCCTCGTCTCTCCCTTTTCTGTAACGGTAATAAGAGTATTTTGATAAACACCGCCATCATATACGCCAGAGATGCATGGGGGGAATTTAAACCCTTAAGAGGCGTTCTCGACTCTGCCAGTGAATCTTCTTTCCTTTCGTCTTCCGCGGCAGATTTATTGGGATTGAAAAAAGAAAGGATAAACATTCCGATATGCGGTTTAAATGATACATCATTAAGTATCAAGAAAAAAGTAACCACCCTTTTATCAAATGAAAGTAATGATTCGCATTGGGAAATAGATTTATTAATTGTTCCTAATATAACTAGTTTTACACCTTCTAAAAAATTAAATATTTCGAACTTAAACATTCCCAAGGAAGTTAAACTAGCGGATCCTTCATTTTTTATTCCTCAAAAAATAGATATTCTTTTGGGTGCAGAATTATTTTTCTCATTATTGAAAGAGGATAAAATAAAATTAGCAGACAATTTATTCTTACAATCTAGTTGTTTCGGCTATCTTGTTTCAGGGGCTATTTCAGGAAATATTCTTTACAATGCTCCTAAAAATTGTTTTTTAACTAAAAACGCAGATAATCTTAATGAAACTCTTAAACGCTTTTGGGAAATTGAAGAAATAGAAACAACTGAAATTTGCGACAAGGAATTAAAATATTGTAACGAACATTTTGCAAAAACGCATTATAGGAAAACGGATGGTAGATTTGTAGTAGAAATGCCATTCAAACATGAATTTTCCGCAGAAATGTTAGGAAATTCTAAGGCAGTCGCGTCTAAAAGACTAGACCAGTTATGGACACGCTTAGAACGTGATCCCGCTATGCAAACGCTTTATTCAGAATTCCTCAGCGAGTATGAATTACTAAAACACATGAAAGAGGTAAAGGAAAATTCAAATATCGAAAATGGATACTATCTCCCGCATCACGGTGTATTACGCCCATCAAGCAAAACTACTAAGCTTCGTGTAGTTTTCAACGCAAGTGCTAAAACGTCCAGTGGACATTCATTAAATGACTTGTTGTGCAAGGGAGGAGTAATTCAGGAAGATCTTTTCTCAATTCTAATCAGATTTAGAAAACACATTTACGCATTAACTGCAGATATCAAGCAAATGTTTAGAATGATTGAGATAAATCCTTTGCAAACAAAGCTTCTAAAAATTCTATGGAAGATCGATAAAAACGCACCAACCGAAGTGTATGAATTACACACGGTGACATATGGAACCGCTTCCGCACCATACTTAGCAACAAAAGTTTTGCAACAACTTGCTCTAGAGGAGAAAGATAACTTTCCATTGGCTTCAAAGGCAGTACTCCAGGATTTTTACATGGATGATTGCCTCTCTGGTGCTTCAGAACTTAGAGAGTTTGAAAAACTCAAATCAGAACTGACACAGTTGCTTCAACGAGGAGGCATGACTTTGCATAAGTGGTGTTCCAACAAGGCTTCATCAACTGAACTTAAAGAATTTACGCTTGACCGCAATGCTGAAGAAATTACCGTCAAAACTTTAGGAATGTTCTGGAACAGTTTAAGTGATTCCTTTACGTTTAAAGTCTGCTCCAATTCCAGTCCAGATTGCAACTACACCAAACGAGAAGTGCTTTCACAAATAGCTCGCATCTATGATCCCCTCGGGCTGTTGGGACCGGTCATCTCCAAAGCAAAGATTTTCATGCAACAGCTGTGGTTACTAAAATTGGACTGGGACGAGGCATTACCAACAGATATTTCCAGACAGTGGGACAACTTCCTTAAGATCTTTTCGGAGAATATTAAATCCATTCGTGTTCCCAGATGCTTTTTTCAAGTTGTCTCTAAGTACGTTGTGATACTTGGATTTGCAGACGCCTCTTCTAAAGCTTATGGTGCTGCAATTTACGTAAAAGTTGTGTCTAACGCCAATGAAGTAACTACCCAACTTCTTTGTAGTAAGTCAAGGGTAGCACCAACCAAAACCACCACAATTCCCAGACTTGAACTTTGCTCTTGTCTACTTCTTTCAAAACTTACGCAGAAAGTCATATCTGCATTGAGGCTCCGAATAGACTCTGTTATATTACATTCAGATTCAACAATAGCCCTCGCCTGGATAAAGACTCCTTCTAACCTGCTCAAGACATTTGTGAGCAACCGAGTGTCTCAAATTCAGGAACTATCAAACGATTTCCAGTGGCAGCATATTCCATCAGAGCTTAACCCTGCTGACTTGCTTTCCAGAGGACTTGATGCTAAGGCCCTTGCAACCAGTGAACTGTGGTTTAAAGGACCAGACTTTTCAAAATTAAACTTACCCGCTTATCAAACTGTACAAATTTCTACTGGTTCAACCGACAAACTTTATATGGATGAGCTCAAGCCTGTTACTAAATTAACTTTGACTTTAACTAATGACTCTAAATTTTTAGATGATTTACTTGCTATCACAAATGAATTTCATAAATTAATCAGAATTGTAGCATTTATTTTTAGGTTTGTTCAAAATTGCAGATTTCCTGAAAAGGAAAAAGGATTTCTCAAACAAGAGGAATATCTGAACGCTGAAAGGGTTCTCTTAAAATTGGTACAGGTAAAACATTTTTCTACTGAAATCTCCGCTTTAGAAAAAGGAATGTCAGTTCCATCTTCGAGTAAGTTGAAATTTCTCAATCCCTTCATAGATCCTTCCGATGGACTAATTAGGGTAGGAGGTAGACTTGCGCATTCTAATTTAAACTTTAATCAGAAACATCCAGTTGTTCTGCCAATGGGAAATAAGCTAGTTAAGCTAATTTTTCAGCATTACCATGAACGAGACTTTCATGTAGGCCCTCAAACCCTTCTAAATACTGTTCGTTTAAAATATTGGCCTATAGGAGGTAGAAATGCAGCACGCAAGGTCGTTCACGAGTGTGTTCGATGCTTTAGAAACAAGCCCGTTATCTCGAACCAAATTATGGGAGACCTTCCAGCAGAAAGAGTTACTCCAAGTTCAGCATTCTTAAATGTAGGGATCGATTTATGCGGTCCATTCGAAATAAAATTCAAGGGTCAAAGAAAGGGTAATCTACAGAAAATATATGTTGTTTTATTTGTATGTATGGCAACCAAGGCTGTACACATAGAATTTGTCACTGATCTAACTTCTGAAGCTCTAATCGCAACGCTAAAAAGATTTTTTGCGCGACGTGGGAAAAGCTCCATAATTCTTAGCGATAATGCCACTAATTTTATAGGTGCTTCCACAGAAATTAAAAAATTATACCAACTAATGGTAGGTAGCGAAGACATTTCAAATATGCTTTCCTCCGAAGGTATAAAGTGGAAATTTTTGCCGCCTAGAGCTCCCAATTTCGGAGGTCTTTGGGAAGCAGGCGTGAAATCCTTTAAATATCATTTTAAGAGAGTAGTAGGTCCTGCAAGACTAACACTCGAAGAGTTTTTAACAGTAATTACTCAGATTGAGGGCATCCTCAATTCGCGACCCCTCTCTCCTCTCCCAACTGATACTGATGAAATGCAAGTATTAACTCCAGGCCATTTCCTAATAGGAAAACCTATCAATTCTATCCCAGAACCTAACTTCATAGACAAAAGAGACAATCTTCTCAGTCGATGGCAACGAACTCAAAAGTTAGTTCAAACTATTTGGAGACATTGGCAAAATAATTATTTGAGCCATTTACAACAGCGCTCAAAGTGGCTGCTTAAAAAACAAAATTTAACTCCTGGCATGCTAGTTCTAATAAAGGACATTCAACTTCCAACTTACCAGTGGCCATTAGGTCGAATCATTAATGCAATTGCAGGCTCAGATGGCAATGTCAGAGTAGCAGAGATACGTACTGCAAAGGGAAATTTTAAAAGACCTATTTCTAAAATTTGCATTTTACCTATTGTAGATAATTTTGATTTAAATTGAAATGTTTTTTGTTTTTGTTTTTTTTAATTATTATTCTGATTGTTTTTATTGTGCAATTTATTATTGTCTTATTTGTTTTCTTTATACTTATGTGTCAAATTTGTGATGTAACTTTATGTACATTTTTTTATTGAAACATATGCATATTTCAACGCCGGGCGGGATGTTCCGTACTTGTAAAATCATGCCTTTGGCGCTGGGACATCTCCCC
>JAOUZG010047196.1:1683739-1697229 GCA_026289955.1 Argiope argentata
ATTGTATTTTGAGTATAGATCTTATAATGGGTCTTTTGATTTAGTATCCCCCTCTCTTCATTTAAACTAGTGAATGATCATGTATTTGAAAAAATATAGAGTTTTATCTGTGGAGTGAATCAAATTTCTTTAAGATTCTGGGCATATGATAATAATAGTCATATGAAGCCAGAGACACATTAAATGTCTTCATTTCATACCAGTAGAAAAAATCTACGGAGATACAAATTTTTTGATGACTGACTCTGCTTTATTGCTCTAGGATTTTGTTGGTTTGTAAGCAATTTAAAGCTAAATAATTAAAAGCGAATTTAATATAAATTAAATTTTTATTAGATTCAAAACATTTTTTTAAAAGGTAAAAGCGATTGTAAGATGCAAGAAGATATATTTAATTTTCAAAATGAATGGCTGCTGCTATTCATCATTCCTACTTTTAGGAAGTGTAACTAAATATCTTGTTATAACTAAATATATGTTTTGGTGCATATATGTAAAAAAAAAAATCTTCTACAGAATATATATTTTATTGAACTTTTTCTGAACAACAGCTATTCTTCAAGTTCGTATTAATATAGAAATTGTCATTGATCCTTTCAACATTTATTCGAAGTTTCGTGAAAATCTATTTACAGAAATAATTAAAATCTAATTGTTAAATTAGTTTCACTGGCTTTTTTATTATCTGATATCACACGTTTTTTGATCAAGTAAATCTCATTGTAAAGAATTGAAATGAATGTCTTTCCTCTTTTATTTTATGAGATTTTTCTCTGCAATTTTCCTCCTCTTTAAAATTATCCACTTCAGACTGTTGATTTATTATTCATATAAAAATTTTACATGAATTTTGAGACTTTGTAGCCTCAATATTTAACAGCAATTGAAAATTTTCCTTGATTTTTTTAAATTAAATGTTATAAACTTTGTCACCTTATATTTATTGGCATTTTTTATAGGTCAGACAGTTGTATTCTGTAGAACAAAAGAAGAATCAAATCGCTTGAAAAGTGCATTAGATGATGAAAATATCTCTGTTACGATTCTTAATGGTGATCTTAAGCCACCAAAAAGAAACGATATATTACAACAGTTCAAAGAAAACAAAATTCCGGTATTTATTTTACAATTATTTTATATTTGAAAATGCCAAAATAGTTTGATTTTTTTTCTTGTTTTTAAACTTGATAATGTACTTTACTGATTTCTATGAAATTTGTTGCATTCAAATAGTGCAGAATCGTCTGTCTTTTGTTATTTTTTTATGTGATTATCATATGCTATTTTATGTTTCTTGCATAAAATAGTATATTTTTCTTTTATAAAACATTTTAAGAATTGTATATAAATTAATATATATTACATTCTTACTGATTTAATTTATATAGTTAGTGATATATCTTATTCTATTTAATGGAAATCAAAAATAATGTATTGGTACTCATTTCCATTCACAATATTGAATTTTTTGAAGTTTTCTACTATTCTAACTAGTTCCTAATAGATTCTGGGGATATGAAACTCCTGTAATAATTTTTCATATTTCATATTTTTTTACCATGTAAATATTAAAAAACTGCAGAAATTGCAGTATTTAACCCTTTGATTGCCATATGGCATACTTGTGATTCGCAAATGCTGCTTAATTATATTCCCCCCCCCCCCAAATCTGTGAATCGAATCACAGCCACAAAGCGTAGCAGTAAACGTGTTAAATCAGTGCAAAAATGGGAGCACTTTTGTTTCTAAAATTTTTCGTTTGAAGATTTCAAAATCATTGATGATGATGTTCTGTCTGCGTTATCATGTAAAGGGAGGGGGGGGGGGGGGTGTAGTACCTTCAGAGGGTAAAGACCCCTGAGCACCCGAGGACAGAAGTCTTAACTTCTAACTCGTAGTAAGATGACACTCTCACTTGCTTGCACAACCCCGTTATACAAGGGTTTTTTTTTCTTCACAAACCTCACAGATAGAACACAGGGTGAAGAACAACCATGCCCGAATTAGGACTCGAACCTAGGACCAGATCACGAGTAAGACGCGCTACCCCAACCCCTAATCATTGTACGAGTGCAAATAAAATAATTACTTCATTTTAGAAATTAAAGTTTTTATTTACATTTTACCTATGATAAACTATTGGTACAATCATAGTCAAGTAATAATATATAAACATGTGTTTAATTTTCTGATCGAATAAATATTTTTTTTATTGCCAATTACTTTTTAAAATTAAAAATTTTGCTTTAATTTACGAACTGTGCAAACGTTTAGTTTTTCATATATCTCACAGAATCAATTATAATTATAATTGGTCTGATATACAATGACTAATGATAATGCTTCCACAATAGTAATCTGTATTTTTTGCACGATTCTCTTCAAAATAAGTCTTGTTTTCGTAATGATTCTACAATTATTGAAAAAACCTTCATAAAACTATTTTTCTTTGTTATTTTTAATTCTTTTGTGTATGTATTTATATATATTTATTTTGTATTTTTGTAGCTGTTACTTACAACGTATACGTTTATGGAAGTACTGGAAGCAGAAAATATTACCAAAGTGATTAATTACGAACAAGTTTTAAACAATGAGACTAAAAGATTAGATCCTGATATATATAATCAGATAGAAAGTCATTTGAATGGCAGGAAGAATTGTTTGATTAGTAGCTTTATTGAACAGAAATGGGAAGACGTTTTGATTCAACCTCGGCCTGGAGTAGTAAAACAAGTTTATGCAAACGCAACAAGTATAACTGCAAATGACTTGATTGATGGGCAGAAATTCTAATAAATATTTTCAAATGTGATTTCAATATTTTGTGTATGTGTATTGTATTATAATGAAATTTAATATTCATTTTAATCTTTTGTAAACATTTTAAATAAAATTGCTTTGTAGTTATGGGTATTTGTTAATTAAAACAGCTATTTTTCTCTGAAATAAAACTCAATTAATAGCAAATGATTAAGAGTTTCAATTTTTTTATTGGGGAATAATTATTCAATAGAGCGAATAAACGGCTCCAAAATGGAAGAGAGTTAAATTTTTTCTCTTTTTAAATCAGTGTCAGCTTTTATACAAAAAGACGTCATCGTTGAAAAAAGGCTAATCTAATGTTTAATGAGAAGGAGACAGAACATGCGGATTGCACTTTAGAAGTAATCATCTTGCATTATTTGTGTTCCAGTGTTTTTAAGATTTTTCTGGTTTCTCATTTCAGCTCAAAACGGGTTTCAATCATGATTTAACCGATGATGGAGGTGTTGGTTAGTTAATGGTTCCATCACCGATGATGGAAATGCTTACTTACAAATATTTCCAAACTTTTGATCCTCGTAATGGAGTTTTTTTTAAAATACTCCACTTCGCTCTACTCATATTGCTGCATTTTGTGGGCTAGTTTTCAGTTTTGCTGGATATCCTAAAGATTTGTTAAACCATCTGATTATGATTTGGTCTAAAATGTGTCACCAGGCAGGTTATTTCGAAATTTTTTGCTCTTTTATGTCAAATCTGCTTACAAATGTTATTTGAGAGCTATTCATACTATCTATTTATGAATATGATTAATCAAGAAAACCTTGGCTTATATCTTACAAAACTGTAAATATGTGGTTACAGTATTAGACAACTGGGATTGAAAGTGTAAACAAGGGTTGGCATACTCGTGTTTGAATTCTTTTTTTAAAGATAAAAAAAATCATTTCCCCTGGTTTTTTTCTAGCCAATCTATTCGTTACATCGCAATTTTGAAAATGACGAGGGAAAATAAATGCTATTATGGCATTTAATTTTTAATATTAATGTGGTCAAGATACGTTTTTGTAATAAATCGATGATTCTTTAGAGGTTTTTTTTCCTAACTTCGGATTTTGGTACTAGCTGGCGTTGTAAGTAATTTCATTGTATAATTAATAGCCATTTAATGATACCTTGACAACAAGACTAGCTATTTCAGTTTTTAAGATAAGAGAGATGGGAGTGCTTAGGTATCTAATATATTTCGATATTTTTTTAGAGACATTACTTTAAATAACCAAGGCTGTGTTTCAAAAGTAATGATTTTGAGAAGTGAATTAAACGAAACATTTGCTACTTTTATGCATTTAAAAAAAGCTACATTTTCATAAAGTACAATTCAATAGTTTTATATGATGTTTCAATTCTTTACAAAATCTTTATTTCACTTTTCGAACATACTATAGAAAAATGCAAACATTGCTTGATAGCAAGTTTTAACAGAGTACTATTTTGCACTCATTCACTTCCCACCACCAACTGCTCGTTACAAATGAGCATTCTCTGCATGCTTCAGCTTCTTTTTGAACCTTGGCCCACACTTCGTCAGCAAACTCTCTGAAAAATGAAGCTGGACTGTTGGATAGAAGGAATTTTGTCAAGAAGACTGATCCTCTTGTAGCCGATGTTATTTTTGCCAAATCCCCTTTGGGATAATCCAAAAATGCAGTTTCATTTTTTTTTGGTGAAGGTATAATTTGGCCATCTGCTCTTACTCCAAACACTTTTGAACCTTTTTCAATAGAAGAATAGCTTGACAACGTGTAAACGGTGATTCCGTTTTTTTCCATATTTTGCTGTAGATAATGAACTGCCGTTTTATCCCTACTCTGCAAAATAATGACAAAATGTGTTAAATTTAGAAAAAGTTGAAATTTTTTTTAAATGTTAAGAATAAGAATCAATGAATTTATTTAGTTCTTGTAATAATGAAAGTATACTAATTTATATTGTGATTTAACCTCTATGTTTCCATTCTCTATGTGGTTGCGCAAAGAACTTCTTACGGGGAAAGTTTGCTTCTAATGTCAAAAGTTCTACCAAATGTCGGAAAAATCGATAAAATGAAGTCGCAGTAGTAAATATCTAGAATCTTCCTGGAAAAAAAATTTAAACTGGGATGCACACATTAAACACTAAAGCATAAAGGCCACACTCACGTATCAAAGAATTGCAAAAATAGTCGGAAAACCTGAGGTTCACACAAGAGCATCGTTGGATATTATAAACTCACTTTCAAAAGTTAAGCACGGAGAGGAAAATGCTGATTTCCGGAAGCCTATCAGAATTGAAGAGGATGCAATTCGCAGCAGAGGTTGATGGAAGTATGCAAATATGTTAGGTAACAGCCAATCGCGCTTTCATGTGAATAGATAAGCAAAAAGAGCAGTCTTATTAGAAGACGGCTTTATGAAGAGTCACAGAAGTTGATTGTAAGTTCTGATAGAAGGTGTTTAAAACTTTCTTACAATTTGTTTTCAAGACATACGTGTTTCCATGACTTCATCTACACTGCTCAAAACAATTAGGGGAGCACATGGATTTAACAGAATTACGCAAAGGTGTTTACCAATAAGTAACATAAAATGAATCATCCATAATTTACAGCCTGCCAGGAAACGGAAGAAAAAAAACTTTATATGCAAATTTAAGTTCATGACGTCAAAAACCAGAAAAAGGAGATAAGGCCAGAAATCGGGATGTTGCAGAAACGTCTGTTTTATTGCCGAAACTGTGAAATTTGATTGCGCAGTCTTTCTGTTTTTGAGACAAGCTTATGAGAATGTTTGAACAACGTGATTTACCTTACTCCATGGAATGGCGTGTCATAGGCCGACTGGAATCAGGCCAAAGACAACGGAGTGTCGCGGACGTTGTTGGAGTCGCCAGAAGTGTTGTTGCAAGGCTGTGGAATCGATTCCAAGAAACAGGAAATGTTCGACGTTGACCAGGGCAAGGTCGGCCACGCGCCACTACAGCAACTGATGACCGGTATATACGGTTAACAGCCCGTCGAAACAGAACATAGAATGATACTCAGCTGCAAAGACAGTTGCTCTTGGCTACAGGACGAAGGGTGTCCAGCCAAACAGTACGTAATAGGCTTAATGGGGGAGGACTCTATACACGTAGGCCAATGGTCTGCATTCCGTTGACCCCATGCCACCGTGCGTCCCGAAGAAGATGGGCTGCTGAACATCGAGATTGACAGCAACATGATTGGAGCCAAGTGCTGTTTACAGACGTGTCCCGATTCAGTCTGGAGTGTGACACTCGACGTGTTCTGTTATGGCGGGAGAGGGGCACTCGAAATAACCCCGCATTCGTTCGTGAAAGGTCACAATACAGACGAGCTGGTTGGATGGTATGGAGTGGAATCAGCATAGGCGGACGTACGGACCTTCATATCATTCGGAATGGCACTTTGACGGGCCGCATGTATGCAGACGAGATACTGCGATCTCAGGTTATCCCTTACGCTGGATCCATTGGCGATTCCTTTATTTTCCAGCGTGATAATGCCCGACCGCATAGAGCTCGTCTGGTGGAGAACATGCTTGAAGCTGAAACAATAAAACGTAGGGAATGGCCAGCGTGCTCTCCTGACCTGAATCCAATCAAGCATGTTTGGGACATGCTCGGACGACGCATTGCTGCGCGACCAAGGCCGCCTGTGACTGTCCCAGACTTGTAGATTGCACTTCTTGTGGAATGGAACAGTATTCCCCAATGTCTGATCGATAACCTCATCGCATCCTTGGCAAACAGGTGTGCAGCAGTCTTAGCTGTTCGAGGAGACCACACGCCCTATTAAAACTCTTGCATCATGTCTATTCAGAGCCTTTTTTTATCGTTTACATGCAACCAAATTGTTGTCCTAAATCATCTTTTCATGTTTTTCCTATATTTTCAAAGAATTAAAGCTTAATTTCTCATAGTTTTATTTTTTTCTCTGTATTGCGCATGGATTCGCGTGTACTACCCATTCTATGCCAATACGTGGCTGTCTCGCACGGTTTTCTTGATTTTTTTTGCTTGCTACCCTAATTGTTTTGAGCAGTGTAGCTTCCAGAAGATGAATGGAAGATTCTTAGTCCTGTCGTGCTGTGGGGTACATTGAAGAAGGACAGTCGATCAAAGGTGTTGATCTTTTCTTCGGCGTTCATTATTCCGAAATTTCACGTTTATGGAAACAACTCCAAACTGCAGAGACAGTTGTCCGAAGGCCTGTAGCTGGTCGCCCAAGAGTTACAACCCCGCGGAAGATCGATATATTGCTATTGTTGACTATCAGAATCGCAGAGCGAACTACACACGTGTGACATCTATAGTTACCACGTCCATTGGTAAGGCGATATCTGCAGCTACTGAACGCCAAAGATTACATATGAGTGGACTGTACGTCCGGGTACCTCGAGTTAGTGTTCCTCTATCGGTCCAATCAAAAGGGGAACGATTAAAGTTGTGCCGGGAACATGTCAATTGGACTGTGTCTGATTGGGGCAATGTCATGTTTACTGATGAGTCAAGATTTGCTCTGCAGCCAGATAACTAGGGTATAAAGATATGGCGTGAACAAGGAACACGCAATCAGCCCCCCAAACATCACCGAACATCACGCATTCCGAAGCGGAAACATTATGTTGTGGGCAGGAATTTCATAAGGACACTGCACTGACCTGCATATCTTTAAACGGGGTTCTGTGACGGCTGCCCTGTATCGATATGAAGTTCTAGAACCCATTGTGAGATTGTACGCTGCAGTATTTGGCCCTACTTTTGTTTCAATGGACGATAACTCACGTCCCCATAGAGCTCACATCGTCGATGAGTACCTGCAGAGTGAAGGGATTTCGCGTATGGCGAGGCCAGCATATTCGCCCGACCTTTATTCTATTGAAAATCTTTGGGATGCTCTCGGCCGTACTGTATCTTCGCATTTCCCATCTCCAGACACTTTTATTGAACTGGAAACTGCTTTACAAGAAGAATGGCGATTGCTTAACTCTGCGGTGGTTGCCCACCTTATTGAAAGCATGGTCACAAGGTGTAAACTTTGTGTACTGATGGGGGAGGGTCACATGCCCTATTAATCTCTTTTTTTCATTTTATGCTGTTTATTTTCACTTTAAACATAATTCTGTTTAAGTCTCCAGTATCTCATTATCTGATAACTTATAAAAAATTAATATTGTTTTCATTTCTGTATATAATTATTGATTTTGTTTCATGCATAAATATATATGCTACTTTCCTGCCAAATTTTGTATCAATCAAAGCGGTACGTGTGTGTGTGTGTGTGTGTGTGTTTTGCATTTTACATTCTTCGTGCCTAACTTTTGGAAGTGAGTGTATGTCTTTGAATCAGAGAGGGTGATTCTACATGTTACCACTGCTTGAACTTCAAATATTACTTCTCAACTGCAGAAATTATTCTTAGACATAAAAAAAAATCTGTTATTTATCGCAGATGTCTATCGTACCACTTCAACAGAAGCCCTCAAACAATAAACGGAATATTGCATCCTCTCATAAAACGGAACAAGAAACTATTATGTTCGAGTGGCAAGATTGATAAGAAATAAGATATTCCTTGAAGAATCATTTCTTTCTGAAGAGGTCAAAGCAAAGATCCCACAGTTCTTGACAAAACATACGTACGTTTTGACATACTGCAGCCTGGAGTAATAATTTTTCCAGTTTTAACCATTTAATCTCTCAAAACTATTAAATTAACTTAAAAATCAAACTTTGCTCTCTCAACATAGTAGCATAACTTTAAATTGGATAAAAGCTGATGATGGCCTTTCGGAAACGGAAAAGCTGACCATCAAAACGTTGCCATTGAAGGAACTGCTATTGATCTACAAAAACCAATCAATTATTTGAAGGAATCTTTAATAAATGTGTCTACTCAGTCTTGATTGAGAGAATCGGAAGAAGGAACAACTAGTTGTTACAGTTTTAATACACATAAAACTCAGAAAAAAAGCGGATAATTTAAACATTCAGAAAAAAAGCGGATAATTTAAACTTTTTGTTGCTGCTTCATAAATCACAATTTAATTATTTTTTCAATTCCATTCCATTTTAAATTTACGTTTGGGGGGGAATAAATAATTTTAATAGACTAAGTTCTTGCATGAAGATTTGAAATGAAATGTCGAAAACATCATTAAGTTTTACGAGCGTTTGTAGAAGTTTTGGAGCAATAGCTTAGTGGACGAGTGAACCTCCTTGGCTCATGTCCAATTTTTCGACTCAATTACTCTGAATTTTTCGAAATGCGTCGGGGCTGAATGTTATTTCATTAAGAAATTTCGATGTATTTAGTATTTTGTATCTGAATGCTGAATAATATTTATTTATTTCTAATTCACCACTGCGAATATTTTGATGTAGATTATCTTAAAAAATCCTTAGATTTTGTGAAAATTTTAACATTTTGTGTATAATTTTTTACATATACTCGTCGCTTTCTCTCTTTATTTTGAGCTGCCACTATGAAGAATGCTATCAGCTTTTCTCCTATGGGCATAACTGATAGTGATTCAATTTTCGGAAATTATTTAAATTTTGGAGATTTTCAATCGTTTAATACTTTTTTATTCATCCACTCAAGTTCAAGTAAATTTTTTAAAACTTGTAGTGATGACATTTGATGTTGATACAGTTTTTTTCAAATATTAATTCATTAGTTTTTTTATTAATTAATTAAAAACTAACTTTCTCGCCAAAAATCTTCATTTCCCTGCCGCCAAATAAGTAACGAATTTAGTTTGTTTTTTCCCACACTAATGGGGTTAGGCTTAACATGTTTTCGGCCTATTATTTAAAGCGATTCTGTTTATTTTCATAATGTTTGATGCATTTAAAACTAAACATTGTTAATCGATTTTCCCGATTCCTTTTGAAATACTTCCGAATTAAAATAATACAGAATAAAGAAAATTATATATTTCTAATCTGTATTGCGTTACTCCAACTGATGTAGAAAATTCACACATTTTGCGTTGGCACAATTGACTTTGAATCCTCTATTGGCGATGAAAATTCAACGTTAGAATAATTTTTTAATCATTTACAGTAACTGTAATTGTTAGGCCTCCTTAGTAGGGCGTTGGATTCGCATCCGTTGTGCTGCGAGTTCGAACGAGCCAGCCAAAGACTGTGTATGTGTAGTGGACGCTAAATCTGTCGTTGCAGACTTCTTCCCTCGGGTGCTCAGGGGTCATATCCTCAGAAACTATTGCACCAATCCTTCCATTGTAAAAGCGGAACAAGAGAACAACAACAATTGTAATTATTGAATACAAATTTTCCTAATTACATAAGTAGGAATTGATTTTAAAAATGTTTTTTTATATTACTTGTTATTATCTATTAGAATTTTCTTACCTGTTTGTCTTTTGGTGTCAAAATGATGAAAACTTTGGAATGAAATGTATCATAGCCCAAGACTTCTAATGCATATTCCAATACTTCTAAAATATCAGCATCTTTATCTCCTTCAAACAGCAATGTTTTCAATAAATCATCCAATACAATCTTGAGAGGTACCCACGAACTTCAATGATTAAAAATATTGAAAACACAAATGTTAACTTGGCAAAATTCTATTGTAGATTTGGGAAAATATTTTACTGTGGAAGTAATTGGAATCTGATAACATAGGATTAAATCAAACGTATTACACAAAAAGAACAGAAACATAAGCTATCCAACACAAATAGGGGAATTTTTTTACAAACCATCCATGAAATAATTTCAGTCAATGGTTAAATCAATGAAAATAAAATTAGTAACTTATTCTTGAAATCTTTATTTCTGTCATGCTTTTCCGAATGCATTGTCTTTTCCCTCATAAATAAAGCTGTACAAAAAAGTGATTGAATATTTAAACTCTGAGATAATTTTGTATGGCTTTACATTTTACCTTAGTCCATTAACATTTAGTTATGCTATAGCTGTAAGCATTACACAGGGTAACCACTTTAATCAAAGCCCAATAGCCAATTTCTAAACTTTGAAGAATAGAGGTATACTGGCAATTGGAAAAATTGTATTAAATTTTCTTTTCTTTGAGTCAGTAAATGTCCTGATGAAAATAATATTATTAATTTAGAACGTTTCAATAAATGTTTTGAGGATGAAATATCAATCATTTTATGACAATTTTGACTGCAGAAGAATGTAACATTTTTTATTTAAAATCTAGAGTACCACAGATATTTTAAAAAATATGTTTAATCAGACAGTATTCTGATTAAACAAAAATTAGAACTTCATAGACTTTTAGCAGTACATTTACGGATTGAAAAAACATGAAATATAGTTTTTTACACCATTTAAGCCATTACTTCAACTAGTAGTATTTGATTATCTCTAACGGTATAGAAATTAGCTATTGTGCCACAATTAGAGCAACCATCCTGCATGGACCAAATACATTTCTTGCTCTACCGATTTTCAATTCACCAAATAATTACTGTCCTTTTATTATCTCATGCGAGACTTAGTAATTTATTTTTACATTATGTATAGACTTATAATTCAATTTTAGTATCCAGATTTATCCTCTCTCTCAATGTGTGAACATGAATGTATTTAGTCCCTCGCTTATAAATTAATTGTGGTGAAAGGCTGAAAAATTTATTTTCCTCCAATATTTTTGCATTGCATTTAAAATTCAATAATGACATTTTGAATTTATCAATGAAAGAAATTTTTTAGTAAAATTTTTCTGAAGGATTTTTTTTCAGTAAATTAAAGAAAGTATTATTTTAGTGGAAGTGGAACTACTATATGATTCTTTTTATATATAAAACAGTTTATTAGACTTCCATTACGACTTATACAACTTGGACCCAAATTATTCGGATAATTTTATAAATAATTTGTAAAATAACATTGCAATGTAGTAGCATAATAGCAAAGTGGATATACGGTACCGTAAACTTTCAGATAGTCGTGATTGTTTCATTTCCGCATCTGACCGATATCGAATTTTTATAAATCTGTATTCTTATAGCAACGAGTGGCACAAAAAGCGAAAGTAATGTTGTGAATCATTCAACAATGCAATGACGTTTCCATCGAGATTATTATATAACTTATGTTTGGATAGATCAATAAGAAAATGCTCACAAGAATTAATTTACCTATTTTGAACTGGTAATTTAAATGAGTAATATAAAAAATTTTAAAGTCAATTCCTACTTAGATTAACAAAGAAAATTTTTATTTTAGTTACTTTTTATTAAATAATTACAATTTATATAAATAGTTTATCAAAAAATTATTGATTTTCGCAAGAATTGAACTCGCATTCTTCACCTTCTCGTGAAAAATACTGAAATCCTGGAATTTTATCAATTGAGTTACTGTCTGTTGAGTTCAATTTTCCATAAAAACTTCTTAAACTCTATTAAAATATTACAATTTAGTTGAATTCAGTTAATGAATTAATATTTGAAAAAACTGTATTAACATCGAGTGTCATCCACGAGTTTTAAAAAATGTATTTGAACTGGAGTGGTTGAATAAAAAGTATTTTATTAGCTATTCAAAATGTGAACAAGACACATATATAGGGAGAGGTGAACAAGATATATATAAATGTGAACTAATAGTAGAAATAGAAAGAAGAAGAAAAATGAGAGTAGGCATTTGTGAAAAGGAAATTTTGTTTTTCTCCATCGTAAAATCCTTCTCTGTCGCTATACAGTTATGCATACTAGACCATTCTTTTATCCAACCAATTTGGATCCATTATGTTTTTAAGAGATAAAAATTTTATTATTTCCAAAAAGATAATAGCATAATGGAAATAATGTTCGAAGTATTTAACTTTCTATAAGCTGAATTTTTTGATTAAATTAAATATATATATATATGCCACATAAAAACAATTATAAACTTATATATATACATATTAACTTATAAACACACGTTTTATTATCCCTTTTAAAAATTTTACTACACAGAATTTACTTTGTTATTTTAAATTAATGACGACTTATAATGTTTGCACTTATGTGCATGAGCACTTAATCGTGAAAATCAATTCAACAGTTTTGTACTTGATATTAAACCTTGTAATTTATATCTGGAGTATTTCCTTTTTGGAATTTCTTTGCATCATAGTCTTTTGTAGCACGCTTTCTCTCCCCCCCCGCAAAGGCCAATTTGTTCTAATTTTTTTATCTACGGAAGGTGAAACATAATGTTGTCTTTTACCAATTGATTCTCAGGTACTCAAGATGCAATGTCAGGTTAAATTTCTAACAAAATATATCATCTCATAGTATTTGTACTATACGATGAGCAATCTTGCTTAAATAATTGCCCAACATTTTCTATCATTATTGATAAATGGCTGTTTGTAACTTGAGAATCTCAAAATTTGTCTTATGCAAATAGTAACAAATTAATTACTGAAATACAAACAAGTAAGTTATTAGTGTTATACTAAGCGAGAATTGGGATGTATTCTCTTTTTTTTTGTCCAATAATCACTCACAGAAGCATAAATAATGCTAAATGTATAAAATATAACCATTGTTGTTTATCTACTTACAATATACAAGACATTTCTTCGATATTTCTGGCTGACAGTACTTCAAATCTTCTCACTATTATTAATAATTGTCTTGAATATATATATATATATATATATATAT
>JAOUZG010047196.1:1697329-1707465 GCA_026289955.1 Argiope argentata
ATATATATATATATATATATATATATATATATATATATATATATACTGAAGTGACAAAAGTCATGGGATGACTGTTAATATTGTGTCGGTCCTCCTTTTACCCTGCGAAGTGCAACAACTCGACGTGTCATGGAATCCACAAGTCGTTGGAAGTCCTCTGCAGGAATATTGAGCCATGCTGTCTGTATAGACGTCCATAATTGTGGAAGGTGCAGGAGTTTGGGCACGAACGGACCTTTCGATGATGCCCCATAAATGCTCGATGGGATTCATATCGGGCGATCTAGGTGGCCAGATCGTGCGCTGGAATTGTCCGGAATGTTCTTCAAACCAATCGCGAACAGTTCTGGACCGGTCACATGGCGCATTGTCATCCTTAAAAATCCCATCGTTGTGTGGGTACATAAAGTCCCTGAATGGCTGCAAGCAGCAGAACATAACCATTTCCAGTAAATGATCGGTTCAGTTGCACCAGAGGACCGAGTCCATGCCATGTAAAAATAGCCCACACCATTATGCAGCCAACACCAGCTAGAACAGTGCCTTGCTGACAGTTTGGTTCCATGGCTTCGTGGGGTCTTCGCCACACTCATAATCTACCATCAGCTCGTAACACCTGAAATAGTGACTCATCTGACCACGCCACGGTTTTCCACTGGTCTAGGGACCAGTCGATATGCTCTCGAGCCCAGGAGAGTCGCTGCAGGCGATGTCGTGCTGTCAGTAAAGGCACTCGAGTCGGTCTTCTGCTGTCATAGCCCAAGGAAGATAAATTTCGCCGACAGTCCTATCGGACACGTCCCTCATACGTCCCACATTGATTCCTGCAGTTATTTGACGAAGTGTTGCGTGTCTATTAACATTGATCATTCTACACAGACGTCGGCGGTCTCGGTCGTTAAGTGTAGGTGGTCGTCCACTGCGTTGTCCATGATGGGATGGGATGCCTGAAATGTCATACTCTCTGCGCACTCTTGATACTGTGGATCTCGGATTGTTGAATTTACTAATGATATCCGCAATGGAATGACCCATGCGTCTAGCTCCAACTAACATTCCACGTTCAAAGTCTGTTAATTCTCGTCGTGCCGCCATAAATCACGAAAAACCTGTTCACACGAATAACTTGAACACAAATGAAAGCTCTGGAAAACGAACTGCACATTTATACTTTTTCGCTGCGATACTACTGCCATCTGTATATTTGCATATTGCTATCCCATGACTTTAGTCACCAGTTATATAGGGTTGTTAAAATTTGCATATTGCATTCTGTTAACTGTGTTTTTAACTGCATCAGCTACAGTGTCCTGTGGGTTGAGTGGATGTAGAGTCTAATTGTGTTATTTATATCAGTACATTCAAATCGTCTAAGATTTGTTTTTAGATACAGTATTTTAAAAATCTCGCCAGCCAAAATTCGCAGCGTGTGAGATCAGGCAATGTTGGTGGCCAGATTGTTTGAAAATAATGACTTATCACACAATCTTGAGTGAAATGGCTTTGTGGGAAAGTCTGAACAGTTCGATAATATGGTGTGGTTCACCGTCTTGTATGAAAACGGTATTGTGAAGGCAGCTCCACTGTTGAAACTCAGGAATCACAAAATCTTGCAGTATATTGTGATATCTATTCCCATTTTTCTATTTAATGCAATAAAATGTATTGCAAATGTAGACTGACTGTCTGCATCGAGCCGTATTAGCTATTCCACCCTCTGATTGTTGTATGGATGCAGTTTAACGCACCACATTTCTCAGCATTGTAATCGATGCATAGATTTTATTTGTATGAGCACGTTTGCATTACCATACGACGAGTGGTTTGCTAAAACTACGGCAGCAGTTGCGATATCGTCAACGCTAGAAGTCTCCTCAAGTTTTCGTCCTCTGAAAGGAAGAATGTAGTGTTTTCCTTTTGCCTCGTATATTTTAATCATTTTGTCAATGTCACAATCCGGCACATCTCACATATTTCTGTTTTCGAACAGCTGTAACTGCGTCGTTGTTATTTTGATAAAATAACTTTATGAGAAGAGCATTTTCTTTAAAAGTTACCATTTCTCATAAAACGTAAATTCTAACGCTTTTTAAAAAGAATGAACTCGTCCAATATCAAAGTAATCGCAGGTACAGACCTTGTTAGTTTGTTTTAAACCGTCATTTGATTCGAAACGTATTTCAGAGTTCTGAAGTAGTGATATGTCTATCATTTCTATGTAGTTCATTGAAGATTTGTATAAAAAGTGCTATTCTTTATGCATTTGTTGAAATCTTGTAGTTTTGAGTGCTTTATTCGAATTGAACGAAATTGATAGAATGAATCTGCAAAATATTATTACTTTTATCTACTGTATAATAAGTTTCCCTTTATTTCATTTTATGATGCACGCACATACACACAAAAATAATTGCCTTAGATGATGGTGCAGCGCCACCTATTGACAGAAACGTAAAACTTTTCTCTCGATTTTCTGAAACCGCATTACTTGTACTACATCTTAGTGAAATTTTGTTTCACTTGGAGCCATATAACCAGGTATAGTGCTTTATGAATAGGCGAACTTTAATCATAAGCACCCTGTTTGTATGTCTCTCTCTCTCTCTTTATATATATATATATATATATATATATATATATATATATATATATATTTAAGAGATTAATCGAAAATACTTTCTTTATAGAATGTATTAAAAATAAATTAAACTTGAATCAAATAATAAAAAATGCTCGTATTAAGGAAGCGCTAATGCTGCTGCTACTATAACACAAACGAACTTAACTAAATTAGTAAAAGTATTCAGTTAATATAAGAAAAAGCAATAAAAAAAGAAAAGACAAATCCGGCCTGAATACTTTCTCAAGGGTCACCTCAGGCAGACTCAAACAAGAGATTCTGGTATGCTTCTTACTTGTGTTAATGATATTTTTTATTTGTGATATCTTGTATTTTCTTTTGTGTGTGTGTGTGTGTGTGATTTGTTTGTTGTCTGTTTTTGTGATTTTGATTGGATTTAGAAATAATAATTTTTCTAGATATTGTACATTTTATTGTCTTTTTCGTGATTCTGATTTATTTTTATGGCTCCAACTTCTGAGGATTTTCGGGTCATGAGGGGTCAGATCCCTCACAGAAAAAAAAATCCCTTAATTGAATCCCTGCCTGAGAGTGACCCTTGAGAAAGTCTTCAGGCCGGATTCGTCTTTTTTAAAATTATTTTTTATTGCTTATATTAGCTTAATATTTTTACTAATTTAGTTATATATATATATATACATATATGTAGGCTGTTTCGTGAAAAGAAATTAAATTTCTCTGCTAAAATATTGATATATTAGTTTATGATTTGAACCTTAAAATAGTCTATAGAGGGTTTATAATTACCTTTTCCTTGAATGAACTGTTGGTTGATAACGAACGCCTTTTCCCCCAAAACCAACGATGCTAAAGGCGATCTTCGAATAACCATTCGTTCGAAATTTCTCGTTAAGTGCCGTGAGTAATCTTTTTATTCCATTATATGGCGAACTGTTTTCCCCAGCTGCAGCTAAGGAGTAATGTTCTTGTACAATGAAAACAACCTCCAACTCTTGTCCTATTTTTTTGCTCTCCCGTTTCTTTCCTAACAAATATTAAAAGGAACAAGCATTTAGGTCAATTTCCTTTTTTTAATCTTCTTATATTATACTATTAGTTTTCCCAATTAGAATTTTCAAAATAACTGATTTGAAAAAATAGGTTTGTTGCTGCGACTACTTTTATTTAACCTTCTTACAAATGTTCTGCTTTCAAACACAAACGTTATTAATTTCAGCCCTTAATAGAAAACATTTTAACTTCTAAAAATATTTTCTTTTTCTAGACACAGAAGCCTAGGCCTGTAAGTATGTTTACAACTGAGATTTATTGAGGCTGTTCAAATGTATCGGTGATTAAGTTAGAACGTATATTTACTTTTCATAAAAATTTAACGCGCTATCGACTTCCAATTTCTAGATAAATTTAAATTCCAGTGGACTTTGATGCATTTTCAACTAGGTTATTACGTTTCCTCATTTATTTCGACCATCTGGCCGAAAAACTAAATTAGCTATTTATAATGAATTGGAATGACAAACATCTCTTGAGAAGATCCAAATTTCTTGCTCGTTTTCATAAAACGTAAAATTTCCCGTTTTCATTTCTCTCACGAAAGTTTTTTTAAAAAAATATTATTTATTATTCTATGATTTGTGGAATAGTCATACCAAATTTCAACTGAAATTTGTTATCAAATAAGCTGGTATAAAACTCTTTTACTTTGTTCTAAGAGAGTTCAGCTGTATGCCCAATGAGCCCGTCTGTATAATAAATTAAAATTACAATAAATTTAAACAGCGAGGCAGCTCTTGATTGTATGATTTCGACTATGAGACTCATACACAGTATTGTATATGTGCTTAAGAGCATATATTGCTATTTGCATAAGTTTTAGGTACACATACAATTGTTGTATATACCGTCAATTAATAAAGTGAGTAAAGCCTTTTGGAGGCAATACCTCTCAGTAGGTACACTCACAGTTCGATATGGAACTACAATTTTAATTTTTAAACTCTAAGCAAATCTTCATTTATCTAGCCATTTAAAGTTTTAATTTTTTGTTTCTTCATATATACAAATAGATAAATAAAAAGGCGGTTTAGTCTTTGAAGAGTTTAATTTAAAATCAGCAAAGTGTTACAATTTAGGTAATATTAATTTATTTGGTTTAAATATTAAAATTCACCTAATACAAAAAAGTTATATTTTTGAATTATCGTATTCGAATATATCCAAATAGATAAATTGACGAAGCGTCTAAAAGCTGATAGATATCTACAATTTTATTAATAAAACCCTATGCAAATTTCATCTATCTAGTGAATTGTTTTCTTGAATTATCGGAATAACAAATACATGGACAGAAAGATGGATTTCACGTTGACAAATGTGAGAAAGATCTAGTTTCTTATGCAAGAACAGTTAACTAAACTGTATTGATCAAACTGACTAAACATTTGGCTCATTGAAGTTTGTGTCACGGTCGCCTGGTGGCAAGGTCTCGGCTCGTGAGCCGTAGGGTTTCAGGATCGAGACCCGGTTCCACTGAAGAACCGTTGCGTAAGAGGGTCTGCGGTGTGGTGTGGAGAGGAGGGGGTGCCAGCTCAGTTGTTACTCACGTCTTCTGACCGCGGTTAAAAATTACGTGGTCCGTCCCAAAATAGCCCTAGTGTTGCTTGAAAAGGAAAGTTAATATAACTAAATTAAATTAACTCATGCAAAAGGTAGTTTCATATATATAAAGAACGCGCATTAATAAATCAAATGATCCATTTTGTTTGCTTTTGAGGTCATGAACAATAAAAAAAATGCAAATATTTTTTTCCCACGGATTGTACATTTCCATGTATTGAATTTGGAAATTAGCTTCGTCATATTATGAGAGCACATTAGCAGTGACGAATGTTCTACAAAGTTTGGTTCAAATTGGGGAAAAGACTGTATATCAAACTAAAAATGTTGATTTAAAGGTTGTATACTAAATTTCAATCATCTAGTTCATTCTGTTTTTGAATTATATTTACTTCTGTACACATAAAAACAGAAATTGACTGTCTACTTTTGAAAGAATTGGATCAGAATTTGACAGTATTTTTCAATTTGAGTACAATAAACTTTCCCCTAAGTCTGTTTTAACTAGATCATTGTGTTTTTTGATTTGTTATCTTCATGTATAAGCGATAAGATAAACCATGATTTAAATTGTTAAGACTCGACTAATTTTGAGGAGTTTTTTAAATATTTTTTATGATAATTACGATTCTTTTATTTTGTACACAAGGTGTTCCAAAACTTTAGGAAAAGGTCGGGCATACAGAAATCAGCCATATTTATAATAAAATGCATAGCTATAATGAACTCTTTTGTAGCTGTTGTTTCTAATGCCATTTGCTATGGACAAGCTCGCTGACACAATCTGCAATTTCGAGCCGTGGGTATGTCTCTTGTTTTTAAGTAGCGCCAACTAGGAACAAGCGTACGTGTCAGCTACTCACGCATCACCTTTGCTCGCACAACCCTTTTTTTACAGGGGGACACATTCACACAGATCGCAGATGGAACAGATGAAAAACAACTATACCCAAGCCGGGACTCGAACCCAGGCCACCCAGATCGCTGAGAAGACGCCTTACACCTATGCCAGGACGTCGGCTCTTTTGTAATAAATTAAGTAAATGGTAAACCAAACAATGTGGAATAAAAATTCACACTAGAATAATATCATATCCTAGAGAGCATGACAAGCAATTTTAAGGAACTTTTTGGAGTAAGATTTCAAGAGTTATTTTGCAAATTATTTGTTCAACTGTATACTTGTTCTATTATAAATCTGTATTCCTTAAGCGCTTTTTTCTTTTACCTGGTTCAGACAAGGCTATCCCGTATAAGCTGCTTTTTGTGTTTGTAGAATTTACTTACTTCTAAATGACTGGCCTGCTCTTGAAACTTGAAAGTGACATTTTGTGACACCCTGTGCATTTTATACGAGAATGCAAAGGTGAATTGAGATCTTTCCTATCAAATATTTTCAAGCACTTTCGCATATTTAAAAAACAAAAATAATTTGGTCTTTTTTCTTTTACAAATGGAATGAATCTATCTCTATGTCCTTTATAATCTTATTCACTTTGATTATTAGCTTTAGCGCAGAATTAAAAGTAGAAAACGGTGAATTTTCCTCCCTTAGGAATTATTAGGGAAATTGAGATCGCCACTTTTATTTCAAAAATGCTGTAACCCCAAACTCATAGCATTTTGTGACATAATGCCATGTAGTTGCAATGCAATTTTGAAAATGCAACTATCAATCAACAGTTTGAAAGCAGATTTAACTAGTCCATATAATTGTTTGGTATCATTAAAATAATGAAACAAATTGGCCATTCGAACGTTTTGATGAAACAATGAGAATGTAAACTTTTGAAATGATTTACGTTGTTTTTAGTTCTTTTTATAAAAGATTATTTCAAAGAAATAAATTATCATACCATTGCAATTTGTTGTGCCTTTTAAATTCTTAGAAAAGCATAAAGCAGAGTATCCAGCGGCTGCGTAACATGCATGCTTATTTTCTCCTGAATCCAACCTGCAGATATCTTGGAATGATTTCAAAGTATTTTCATTGAACCGGCAGAGTCCGCTGAACTGGCTGGCGCAGTTGTATATTGTTTCTTGCGAAAAAGATGGTGACGGGTGGAGTTTCAAATCCTTGCATTCCGTTTTCCCAGAAACTTCAAAACTGGATATGAACTCCAGAGAATTGCTCATAATTTTGCCTTCTGGTATCTAAAAATAATAAAAACAAAATTCGGTGAAGTTTTCATTGAGAAGTAATCGTAATAAACAGCTAAGGTGTTTTTAAGTTCAGTTATTTTTTAAAATTATGACAAAACTTTTTATTTAAACAAAGGGCAACAAAAAATCCCCCTTCCAGATTTAAAAGTGACTAAACCTATAAAAATAGTCATTTCTCCTGGAGGAAATTTTATTTCGGTAATGGACATCAAATAAAGTCTTGTAAACTTAGAATAAAGATGTCAGCATTGTGATATTCAACTACAACTTAGAAGCAAAAAAAAATCACGCATTAGCAGAAACTTTTAAAACATATTTTCACATATTTTGTAAAAATTTGTCTTAATTAATGTTTAAAAAGTTATTTCTTATTGTTAATTTATCTTCAGGTAATAACTAAAACTTAGTATTTTCTTCTGTAAAGCTAATCCTTGGCTGCTATACTGTTAAAAGAATAATTCTTTATCCGCCTTCTATAACTAGCTATTCATTCATCTTTTAATTGTATTTTTACAGTCACGGCAACCAACTTTGACGAGCTACATCTTTTAAAACAAAAAGAGTCTTGTTTTAAATTATACATACAAACAAAACTTTGCAAGGCTATGATTGGAAAGTGATTTGAGGAGTTTTCGATATTGGTCCAGTTATTAAGGCTGTTCAGTATTCTATTAAAGTTTGATCCCACCATTTCCCACGAAAGTAGAGACTGTTGGAGCAAGCAATCATTGTGGAGTTATCTGCAGACCAATAGATTTGATATGAAATAAAATCTGACAAAATTGGCATATTGGTTCTGTTTGGAGGACTTGGTCTTTCGTTTTGCTAGTTATTTGAAATGCATAAATAAATATCTTTACAGAACGTTACACATTTATAAAATTAGGAGTTGCCATTATGGCAAAACCCAATAAATTGAAATGGGTTTTGCCATAATGGCAATTTCTATTCCTAATCAAAGTCGAGGAATGCTGGAAAAGCCAAGAACGTCAACATGTCTGAATATAATTTCACAGCCCGATAAAACTAGATTCGTATTCGATTGGACAAATTTGAATCAGGCACGGATTGCTTATTTCAATGGCGAATGAAAAATTCACATAGAAACTAAAATTGCTCATAAGGTACCATTTAATGCTTGTTGTCCTGAAGTGAGCCAAGAATTAGGACGCCAAGAGATAGGACCTCCAGAATGTAGGAAGTTACTGACTAAAGTCGGAATGTTTCAAACACACATGATTTAAAAATCGACCAAAATGGAAGGCAGTTAATTTTGAGATCAGAAGCAATGAAATGAACTCCAGCAGTTGGGCGACAGTTCCTACTCAATATATTATTTTCTGTTTTGCATAGATTTGAGAAAGAAAAATTCTTTTCACGTGTTCGTATTTGTTAACTTATTAGCTTTTACCCGTGACTTCGTACGCATAGAAAAGCACACAACTAACCTAAAAACAATTCATTTACAGTGCTCATCTGAAATAATCGTAAATCAAGTCCATATTTATTGAAAATCTATTTTATTTATTTATCGAGATTGGAATAGCTACAACAGTATTATACACATATTTTTTAAACTTTTAATTAAAATGAAAACACAGTTATGAACGATTACAACAACCTGCAAATGCGTGAATTTTCAACGCAAATGCGTGAATTTTCTACACCTGTGAGAGTAACGCTATACAGATTAGAAATTTTTAATTTACTTTATTCTATTTTATTGTAATTCAAAAGTACTTCAAAACGAATCCGAAAATCGATTAATTAACAATGTTTAATTTTAAACGCATCACACACTACAGAATCGTTTAATACAATCGGTCGAAAACATGTAAGCCTAACTTCATTAGAGTAGGGGGGGGCAACAACTGAAGTCTTATTCATTTGGCAATGGGGAAATGAAGATTTTTGGTGGGAAAGTAAGAAAAATGTCGTTTTTACTACTTTCCTCTCAATTTTCCCATTTTTTTCTTTCTATAAGAGCCTTCCGCGTGTCTTAACGAAAATACTTCTAAAAAAATTATCCGATTTGGCTGAAACATTCTTGAGTTTTGCCCTTAGCAATACATTTTGCGATTCATTTTTATTTATAAAGCTTATTATACGCATATTGTAATGTATTATATTTATTTACTTACTGAACATTTATTCGAGAGATTTATGTATATTGTATTGTATTACATGTATTCTAGCATTGTTTGCATTTATCAACTAATTGAACATTTATTCAAGGCATTTTATGCATATTTTATTGTATTGTTTGTATTTATAAACATATTGAACACTTATTCGAGACACGATGGTGGTGACATCCTCTTCATCTTATTTCGTTTTAAGTTGGCATTCAGTTGAGAAATAAAATGGAATGCTTTACAAAAAATAAATCGAATTTTGTGTGTCAAGTGTATAATAAAATGTTCCTCCGAATTCTTTTAGTATTTAGAAATAAACCTTTTTTTCTACCATGGGATAACTTTTATTTAAAGTTTTATAAATTACATGTTTTTGATGCCATTAAAATATAACGATGTACTATGCTTTGAGTAATATTCTTTTTTCAATAAAAGCTTAGACATTAAGGAATGATAAGATTTGAATTTTATGCAGTACTTTGATTGCTTATAAAAGCAACTTTTTTGTCTGTTTTTTAGAGCTGAAAATGCATTTTTTTCTCGATTTCTTACTCTGAACTTTATGATGACGCTTGTTTTGATGAAACGTTTCGCATATATATATATATATATATATATAT
>JAOUZG010047196.1:1713026-1739846 GCA_026289955.1 Argiope argentata
GCGGTCAGCGTTTTCACCTTTGGCGTGCGTTTTGCTGGCTCGTAACAATATATATATATATATATATATATATATATATAGGGAGGGTGTGAGGTAATAGTAAAATACACTCATGTCCAAAATTAAGGTCACAAAAATGTTTTTCAAAATCATTGTAAATGGCCACTAGTAAAATTTAAACAAATTATATTTTATATATTATGAAGGGCTGGTAATACGATCTTAAACTTTGTCATGGGAAAAAATGTTGTTTAGCATTAGTTTTTGAGGAGCTACTGAAGTTAGATCGTTCAGGCAACTGGTACTGTTACTAGGAAGGTTGGCCAAGACCGTCCTAGAGCAACGACACTTGCACAGGATCGCTATTTGGTACTAGGCGCACGACGGAATACGTGCGCCTAATACCAAACGTGTCGTGAACAAATTTTTCAAAGTTGAAAATCTTTGTAAACGGTTTCATTACAATATCATTTTTTATGGGCTAGTAAATTCTGTACATATTTTTTTATTTTTTTCTGCTGTAATTTAGTATTTAAATAAAATTCCCTTAACATACCCACCAAACCATTCAATGACCAGAACGGTTACGGATACGTGGATATGAGACTGTATTCTGTGATGTCATCCATTTCTAGCCTCATAATCTTGACCACAATCTTGTAGATTAAGATTTCACAGTTAAGTTAGCCTCTATTCACATCTTGATTTGCTCGTTATGCAAATTACTCTCTAGATGGGAAGCTTATTAAGTAAAATAGATGATGACTATATTTGGCTAATAAATGCTATATTTTTCTATATCAATTTAATTTTATCTAAACTTGTTTAATCAAAAAGTTATAATATATATTTTTTTTATTTTGAAGCTAGTTACTTCTTGTTGTTGTTTCTAATGGCCCTTACCATGTATTAGCTCGCTGACGCAGTCAACGATTTTAAGAAAAGGGCGCGTCTCTTGTTTAAGTAGTGCCAACTAGGGTTAACAGTACGTCTTAGCCACTCACATTCGCTTGCAATGCCCCTTTTTACACTGGGGGACATGGTCACACATCTCACAGATAAAACAGATGAAGAACAACCATTCTCGAACCGGGAATCGAACTCAGAACACCCAGATTACAGAGAAGACGATCTACCCCTATGTAAGGACGTCCCTGGTTACTTCTTAGACATCTATTGAAATAATTATTCTCGTAATTACATCTATTATAGCTATACCTACTAACAAATTTCTATTTATATCAGAAGCAGCAACATATACGATGAACAATAGCTTAAAAATGTTACAATAACGGGAATTAAGGATATGCAGAAAAAATGAATGAACATTTGGAGTTAAGTTCTGCGATTTGAGTTTCACATTTGTGCGACGTAGATATCCTATAAACGTGCCTTCAAATCGTGATATCTTCTTTCACAATTAAAAAGCATTTGAGTAGAACAACACTAAGTTACCGATACAAGATGGAAAAAAGCTAGGTTACATTTATCAGTGAATTAGCTATACCCGACCACTCGTGATATGGCTCAAAGAGGTTCAATGGGGAAGAAAAAAAAGCTAAAAAGACCATTCCCAGTATGTTTAATCTCATAATGCTTGTGAGTATACACTATTCATTGCCTGCTATTCCATTGTCTTTGCAGGTATAAAGATTATCCGGTTTGCTGACTTTAAAAGATGCAATATATAATTGCCTATATAAAATGAAATTTGTATCTAAATCCTAACCGTACAGTTCTAAATATTGGCCCTGAGCTTTGTTGATGGTGAATGTAAATGCTGATGGAATTGGAAATTGCAATATTTTCAGTTGAAATGGCATATTCGTTGGAATAATAGAAATGAAGACAGCGCCCTTGAAATTTTCTGTCAAGTTTGTTGCTTTTAAACATGTTTCAATTATTTTACTGCAAGCTGCTTGCCGTTTCAAAGCTTTGGCTTGTAGATATTAAACAGCATGATAATCGGCAGGTCGGCTTACAATTGCAGTATGAGCGGGGGCATCCCTGTTAGATGGAGTGAATTCAGTATGAGCGGGGGCATCCCTGTTAGATGGAGTGAATTCAAAAATTCCGTTGAATAATTAACCACTACATTCACTTCGTCCATGGGTACAAAACACCTCTTAAAAGAAAATGTTAAACATCACCCGATGTAATGATGGTATATTAATCAAAATTTGTGATACTTTTTTCATAAGGAGACTGTTTATGACATCATAAAAGATAAATGCGAAAAAAGCTTCAAAATTTGGACAATTTTAAATATTCAGGCAATATCTTATGAATATTTTGGGTACTTCTCATTTTAATATATATTATTATCTTCTAAATGCCCTTTTCAATTCAAACTATTAGCTCACACTCTCCTTATATTTATATATATATATCTTGTTCAAATTTTCAATCGTTAATAAAATACTTTTTATTTATCCATTCAAATTCAAGTAAATTTTTTAAAACTTGTAGTGGATGATAATTGATGTTAATACAGTTTTTTCAAATATTAATTAATTCATTTTTTATTAATTAATTAAAAACTAACTTTCTCTTCAAAAATCTTCATTTCAATAAATAACGAATTCAGTTTGTTTTTTCCTTCACTGATGAAGTTAGACTTAAAATATTTTAGAACGATTATTTCAAACGATTCTGTTCATTTTCTTAATGTTTGATGCATTTAAAATTAAACATTGCTGATTAATCGATTTTTACGATTCATATTGAAGAACTTTCGAATTAAAATAATACAGAATAAATAAATTTAAACATTTCTAATATGTATTGCGTTACCCCAACTGGTATAGAAAATTCACGCATTTTTCGTTGCCCCAATTGGCAGCGAATCCTCAATTGGCGTTGAGAATTCAATGCTAGTGCAATGTTTGATGGATTATTTATAGTAAGTTTAGCTATTAGGCCGTGATAGCCTGGTCGGTTGGGCGTTGAATTTGCACCCCTTTTGCTGCGAGTTCAAACCCGTCAGCCGAAGACAGTGTGTGTGGTGGATGCTAAATCTGTCGTGGTGACAAAGTCTTTCATGTTGATAGTAATACCATTGAGGGTACTGGGTCACCGGCCCCGTAAAAAGGGTTTGTGGCGTATGTGAGCTAGAAGTCAGATTTCATAGTTGCTCAGGGGTCCATACCCTCAGAAGTTACTGCAACCTTCCTTCCACTGTAAAGTTGAACGCGAGAACAAAAATAGCAATTGTAATTATTTAATAAAAAGTAACTAAAACAAAAAAAAATTGACCTTAGTAAGAATTGACTTGATTTTTATGTATTACTTGTTATATACGATAATGGACAGCATAATAAAGCCTGTGTGTGTGTGTTTTCTTCCGCGTCTGCTCTTCGCATTGTAAATAATGCTAAAAATGTTACATTTAACAAACAGTTGATTTATTGTGGAAGATAAAACAATTCCTCACCCATTGTGAGCTTCTAACGGGAGTGTACTTGGAACGTCACTACCATTCACAAAGACCTCGTTTTCTTCATTCACACTGACAACCATTTCCGGGAAAAGAATATGGATCGCATTCTTATCACTCAGCACAGTAAAACTACTTTTATGCAGATCGTGAGCTAATAAGAAAGTGCAATCGTGTGAGTATTCAGCTGAATCGTACAAATGTCCGTCAAATGTATAAAGATGACGAGGGCCAAAAATCATAGCAATTTTGTTTGACTTCTGTGTCTGATATGGAGCTAGAATTTCTTCATCTTCCGAAGGAAATAAAAGAAGCTTGAGAGCAACCAATGAAAAATCAGGCCACTGCAATGATAAAAAAAATAAATTTTAAATTTTTAAGGAAAGTATCAAAATTAAGTTAGTTAATTTTACCAATTTATCATGATTAAACACTGTATTTCCGATGTTGATAAATAGTCTAGTTTTGCACCCATCGAAACAATCCGTCTGAAAAGTCTTATCCAATCGCTTATTATCAGATTGTCTATGCAATTTACAAAAGTTAAAATAAAAGAAAATACTTCATTTCATTCATCAATTTGAACTCTTTAAATTGATACAAATCACAAAAAAGTTGACAAATAATTTCCAACTTTCAATTCAAAATTATTTCAAAGTTATTTTCATTCTTTAGCACATGGATTAGTTTAGTTATATTAACGTCCCATTTCTAAGGCAACACTAGGTACATTTTGGGAAGGACATCGTCATTTTGAACCAAGTCAGATAACTAGGACAAAACCTGTCCTGGATCCCCCTCTTCAAACTTCCACGCAACACCAGCGGCAGGACGTTTGGCCCCGACGAATTTAGAATGCAGCAGAACCGCTGTCACGACGGTTCTTCGTTGGAATCGGATCTTGAACGTCTTCCGGTTCCGAAGCAGAGCCATCACCAGGCCACCGCGATTTCAAATGATAAGGAAAAGTTGGTGATTATCGTGCAGTTTTCAAAAAGTACTTATTTTTTTTAGCTAGAGTGAGAAAATAAATTTCGTTTCATTAAAATTTAACAAAACTCAGTAAGTGAAGAATTTTATCCAATGAACTGGTTTAACCCTTTATTGCATGGATTAATAAAGCTTCAAAAAAAATTGTTTTACGACGTAAATAGTTTTATTTAATTATCAATAAGTCATATTTAAAGAAAAAAATGTGATAATGATAATGATAAATAATTATATTTAGATTTTTTTACGGACCATATATGGGCTCGTATGCACTGAGACAAACACCATTACAGCTGAAAAGCGGAAAAATTATTATTGTTATCACGAATAAATAACAACTGTTGCGAACTTTTTGAGTGTAAACTGTTGTTGTTTCTCAAGCCATTTGTCATGGGCAAGTTCGCTGAGGTAGTCAGAGATTTAAGCCTTAACAGGACCTCTTGTTTTGTAGTAGCGCCAACTAGGGCCAAGAGTACGACTTTTGCTACTCTCTCATCACATTCTCTTGCACTTCCTCTTTTTACGGGGGGAGGGAACATTCAGACCTAACATAGAAGAACAACCCTGTCCGAACCAGGACTCGAATGCGGGAAGCACAGATCTTGGTGAAGACGCGTCACCCCTGTGCCAGGACACCAGTATTGTAAATTTTTAAATAAAGCATGGAAACGGGGAAATTCTTGAAATAAAGCATGATTAGAAAATTCATAGTGCCTCAACTCCTAGACGTTTGACAAAACATCACGTACAGTGAAATTAATACATTTTTTTAGAAATTCATTTTGAAAGGGATAATCTGAAGTACCTGACAAGACGATGGTGATATTTCAGATATCAAAAATGGAGTAGGGTTCGGAGGAAAGCAGTATTCGGAATAGGTTCAAATTTACTTTAAAGTCGGATCCACTCAAGTTCTACATAAATATAGACCAGAACATGATTTTCATAAAGATCTTAAATGTATTTTAAGAGTAGGCTTGATCATTTTGAATACAAGAATCAGGAAAACGTGGATTTTAAAATGTATTATTCGCTAGTAATAAACCATTTACAAAAGCCTTAAATTAATACCCTAGTTATTTTGTTCAAAAAAATTGATAACTAATCAGCTGTATCTAAAATTATTCATGATAATAATGATAATTCATGATAAAACGGGATATTTTAAATTTTGCATTGGAAAATCTGTTAATAAAAAGTAAATCATTCAGGAAGTTTTAACCCATCGACAGGAAGACAAATTACCTGATAGAAGCTTCTTATTTTCATGATTCTTCCTGTCACGAATTCCCATCTTAATATTCGATCATCAGGCACTAGAATTTCTGAAAATTCTGGAATGTTTTCTTTAAGGTATGTGATCGTATCGTTGAAATACTTTGGTAACTCGAAATAATGGAAGGTCCAAACTGAAAGAAAAAATCCTTATTTTACAAAAGTCTGTTTCTTTCCCATTCGTATTAAATGTATACTTATTAATTAGAAACTTGACGATTTAAGATATACAAGGTGGCCAGAAATAAAACACCCCTACTCTGACCTCCATGGATATCGAACTACTCAGTGTAAAGGCTCAAAATTTTGTACACATACTATTCAAAATATGGGGAAACGGATTTCACGAAAAAAAATTAGTTCCTGAAATCACCGATAGGTGGCGCTGCACAACTGGAACTATGATCAAAAGACACAAACAATAATAAAAATTAAAATGTTTATGCGGAATGGAATGCTTCCATGCTTCCTTTTTAATTTTTCTGCCCCTTATGGAAAATAAAAATAGTAAAGAAGCTAGAACTCCCGTTGTAACTGCAATTTCATACTGTAACCAGAAAAATTTGCATAAAGCATGGTTAGAAGCCATGTTAAAAGGTGGGGAATGTCATTCTTATTAGTGATGGCTGTCACGCTGCCAGAACGCGCTTTGCTTGTGAAGTTGTTTTACGAGAATAAAGGAAATGCTCCAGCAGCACTTCGAGAGCTTCGCCGACTTAAGGATTTGCGTAAGGGACCATTGCTTCCACAAGCTCTCAGGAGAATGATCGCTCGATTCGAGGAAACTGGACATCTTGGAGTTCAGCCTGGTCGAGGACGCAAACCGGTTCGTTCAGATGTCGTTGAAGATGTTGCCACCGGTATTGTTGAACAGTCAATGGATAATGTTTTAGGCTGCAGTAGTGCACGTGCAGTGTCACGACACTTGGGTGTTCCCTATAGCACAGTGTGGAACGTACTCAGAAAAATGGTGCATTGTTTCCCGTACAAAATCCGCCCTAATCAACAATTGCTGGCCACAGACAGGGAGATGCGACTGACCTTTGCATTGACATTTCTTGCTAGAGTTGAAGTGGATGCATCGTGGCCGTGGCAGATTCTGTGGAGCGATGAGGCCCATTTCCACCTCAGTGGAACAGTGAACACCCATAACTGTCGCATATGGGACACGACAAACCCCCGTACCTTCCAAGAGATTCCACTCCACTCACCGAAAGTTACAGTCTGGTGTGGATTCACAGCCACATTCATCCTTGGACCGTTCTTTTTCGAAGAGGTTACTTCCAATGGCCTTGAGACATGTACCGTGACGGCCAACAGGTACAAAAGGATGCTCGAAACATTTGTTGTACCCCATTTGCAGCAGCGCCAATGCCTTGACACCATTACTTTTATGCAAGATGGAGCACCTCCACACATTGGACTCCCTGTGCAACAGTTTCTTCGCCAACATTTCACCACTGACAGAATAATCAGTCGCGCGTTTCCGACAACTTGGCCATCTCGTTCACCGGATCTTAATCCGTGTGATTTTTGGCTTTGGGGACACTTAAAAAACCTTGTTTATTTAGAACGTCTGATAACCTTGGCAGATTTGAAAGAGAGTATCAGTCTGCATGTGAGAAGCATCTCAGATGACCAGTTACGATCCGCAGTTGAACAAGCTGTCCACAGACTTCACATTTTACATCTTCAGGAAGGGAACCATATTGAGCAGCATTCCCTGCATCGATAACGTCCTTGTTTCATGTATGCTTGGTACTTTCAAATAAAATGTGTTTAAAACGTGTTTTTGTGTCTTTTCAGCATACGTCCAGTGGTACAGCGCCACCTATCGGTGATTTCTGGAACTAAATTTTTTTTCGTGAAATCCGTTTCCCCATTTTTTGAATAGTATGTCCACAAATTTTCAAGCCTTTACACTGAGTAGTTCGATATCCAGGGAGGTCAGAGTAGGGGTGTTTTATTTCTGGCCACCCGGTATATTCCCGCTTTTGCGGATGAAACAAAAATATTATACTAAATGCATAGAAACGTTAAAATTTGTAAAGACGTTAAATCAGTCATGCTTATATTATATTTCAGGGTTCTCAAACTTTCAAAATTTTGTACTATTTAAAGAAGAAGCAAAAATATATATGCCCTCATATGCAACAAAAAAATGTATGAGTGAAGATCAAAGTATTAAAACTAACGCTATTTTTTACAATAATTTTAATATTAAAAATATTTTCCGACCATGAATTGCGCATTTCATAGTTATTTGATGTACCATTACTAGTGCATGTAGCATTGTTTGAGAAACCCTGTTTTATTCTAATACTCAGCAAATTTGTTCACACAAAATGCATTCTCTTTGCTTAAAACATTATAGAAAGTAAAATATTTATTGATAAAATTTCAAGCTCATTTTCAGATATACGAGAATTTTGTATAGTTCTTTCGTTTTCATGACAGAAACTATCAATCTGAATAAAACAACAATAAGTTTGACCTTCTGTGGAAAAAAAAAGAAGAAAAGTTATGCACACTGTCACTGTTCGGCTATCGCTTCCCCTTCTCACATCACCGATTGTATTGGTGTCGCCTTCAGGCAACTGATGGACGAGAGTAAGAGTGTTCTTTCTCTTTTGGTGCGGCATGGTCTCTGGAGCTTGGTTTAGATGACTAGGCCAAGGGGATTGGCAACAAAGACATAAAACAAAGACACTGGAAAGTATCTGCATTTAGATTTAGTACTCTAATTGTAGGGCATTTTTGTCAAAATTTCAAATAACGACTTACAGATTGTTATAAGTATTACCGGTGATTTCGCGTTAATCGCCAGACAAGTATTCCTCCCTCCCTCATATTTACACTTGCTAAAATAAATAGTCTGAGCACTTTTATAATTAACTTCAATACGATGATTCGACGACCTGTTTTAGCATGGCAAATTTCAATCTGAAATGTGGCACATTGAATGATAATTAAAATATTAAAATAATGAATCAGAAAGTGTATCTTCGTTTACAAACTGCATTACGGAAGATGACTGATGGAGGAAAGAGCTGGAGTCATTTTGGGTGTAATTATAACTTATTTCAAAATTCAATGAATGCAAGCCAAAAGAAACACACAAAAAAGTAGATAAGCTAAATAAATCATAGCCCTACCGCTCTTTGGTACGCTATGATATATTTAGTATGTTCTTTGGTATGCCCCCTTCCTTTTTTGGTCTCTCGTGATTATTGTAATTTTCATAAGAAAAATTATTTTTGGAGAAATTTTAATTCTTCTTCTTGAAGGAAGATGTCATTTCTGATATTTTACAAATAGTCGATCATATTTTTAAATGAGGTCGATAAACCTCACTTGTTTATAAAAAAAATCTTTATTTGTTGTTACTAATGGCACTTGGCATGGACAAGTGCGCTGACGGCCATCAGCGATTTTCAGCTGAATGAGCGTCTCTTGTTTTGAAGTGGCGCCAACTAGAGCCGAGAGTACAACTTAGCTACACACTCATCACATTTGCTCGCACAGTCCCTTTTTACAGGGGGCACATTCACACAACTCACAGACAGCACACAGACGAACAATAATGCCTAACCGGGACTCTAACCCGGGACACTCAGATCACGAGGAAGACGCTCTACCTCTATGCCCGGACTCTTTATTCAATTGACATATACACACGAAATCTAAAAAACAACTCGAATAAGAATACGAACGAAGAACTACTACAAGAATTCTGCAAGAATACCAGAAGAAAAGTTTGAAGGAGTAGGGGAGGGCATCTCATCCTTTTTTCTTTGTTTTCCAAAAAAGAAAAAAGGTGGTGGTATTTGACGAATTATTCGTAATTAAAACTCATAAGCACAGGAAAATCTTAACAAAAACGCAAGTATCAAGAATTTAAAATTATATGAACAAGGAATAAAATTTAGCATCCTTTTCGTATAATTATACAGAATACTGAATGTTTTAAAAATAACTAATTTAAAAAGGACAAGTGAGATAACTGTTAACGGGATCGTTGCTCCATTTTATTTTACTGCACAGTTTTACTTAAATAACAAGTCACACTTAATTCTAAGGATAGCTTACTTATAATCGGTTTTTGTTTAATGAAATTATAGGCTTCCCATGTCATTTCTTTCCCGGTAAAAGCAATGTTTGTCGCCAGAATGAGCGGTGCTTCGTAAAAGGGTCTCAGGCTTCGTAGAGTTTCTTCTATATTTTGCAATGAGCCGAGCATAAACTCTTGCATCTGAAATTTGAAAATAACATTTCTATCAAAAAAGTTATCATTGGGTTTTACTAAGGAAATAATTATATTCTCCCTGATACCGGAAATGGTGAAAATGTTGGTAATGTAAATATTATGTTGGAAAAGGTAGGCATTGCTGAATAGTTTTCGGCGTCACCATAGATAGTTAAGATTTAGTTTAATTTGTTGAAACTTTATTTTTTCTAAATTAAATGTTACTTATTTGTTTATTGCAAAGTTTATATAATCTGATGAATCACTATAATTGATGTAAAAATTTGGAGCGCTAAAACCGTATGCTTCATAACTCTAGTTACGACGGAATTCTTGAAAAAGTGACGGAATTTTGCAGAGTGATAGAAACAACTTGATAGTCTCTAGTAATTGCGACTACGAAATTTCAATAATTTCGATAAAAATGTTAATGATACTAAACCTTTAAAACGAATTCGACTTCTGTGTAATAATTTTTGTTACACACAAATGAGGGCCACAATTCTATATGAAAATATCCTCAATGTTCAAGCTTTTGCTTCGGAATAATCTATTTCTTGAAAATTATTTAAGGCTTCATGCACTCTCAGATGTGATGAAAGTATTCCTAATTTTGCATCAGCAATTTTATTTCAAGTCAAGAATTATTACCAGTGTTCCTAAGATTAAATTATAGATTAAAATTAACGCACAATTAGTAGAAACTCTAAATTGCATCGCTATCCTTATTTCAGGTATATTGGGCGTTTCAAAGTTATTAGTCATATTTAAAGAAGTGAAATGAGAGAGAGATATTACCACAGATTTCCTTATGATGAAAGCAGGGTTACTGAAGCAGGACAACAAAGTGAGCTTTTCCCATTAAATACAATAAAAACATTGCTGCCTTTAATACTAGAAATTACCAAAAAGATAGATATTGTTACGAATTGTATTATTAGAAAGTATTAACTAGAAGAAGGCAACTAAGTATTATTTTACAGGAGCTGCTCATTGGAATAGAAGAGATAGGAAGCAAAAGAATACACCATGATTGCTTTTCGGCAAGGCGTATACCAGAATCTGGTCAATCGAGCAAGATGTACCTATCATATGCCTTCGATGTCGTCGAGTATGGCGTCAGCGTTGATGATTTAGCTTAGTTTAGTTACATTAACGATCCATTTTTGAGCAATATTAAGGTTCTTCTAAAACAAACTTTGTAATTTTGAAACGTGGTCAAATGACAAGGACGACACCCGAGTTTGCATTACCCTTTCCAACCTTCTGTCTCCGATCTCGAACATTGTGTCGTCACAGTTGGTAAATTTACTTGAGAACGACTTTTATAAAAACTCATTTTTCATAAATTTCTCAATTTTCTTTTCTTATTTCTCTAACATCGAAGTTTTTCATCTTTTCAGATATAGCAATTATAGCTCTCACTGATTCACCTCTTGAGGTACAATCATTTATTTTATGGCGATTTTTCGAGTCTGTATATGTGTTATCCTTTGAATACTATGCCTTTGAAACATATATTAACTTTTAGATGAAAAAAAGAAACCCGTCAAATTTCTATTCCTATTATAAATCCTACAATGGTTTTTGTATTTTGAACTCCAAAATGAATTTTTTGGCGTAATTAACTCTCTTTTTAAACTTTATCTGAAGGATGTCGCGTTCACGGCCTTGAACAAATCCGAAGTAGAAAGTATTCAACTAGGATTTTAACAACAGGATTTTTTTTCAATTGAATTTTTTTTAGTATGCTGTTGATAGATCAGTCAGATTTTCTCTGCAAGTACAGCAATAGTGTTAATATTACCCATCCATATGGCATCAAAGAACTTTAGTAACTCATATCACAAATGATTGTAGAATGTAATAATGACAATTTTACTTAAAATTTTCCGTTGTACTATTAGTGTATAAAAATTATACATGTCTAAAAAATTGATAGTCGTACATTGAAAGCGCAAATAAGTAACTCCAGATGATTAATCATTATTCTTCTTTGAGATCAAGAATAGTTTATAAATTAATGATTAAAGTGATTTTTTTTATTTCAATAACGCTGTAATATTTAAACAGTGATTTTTTTATTTAAACAATACTGTAATATTTAATGCATAAATAATTATAAATGCTCTCTTATTTCATTTTCAATAGATATTTGCTTTCTTTTTGTAGATTGTTGTCAAAAAATAAAGTTAAATATAGTAGGCTTAAGGCTGGAAATAGAGAAAAATTTATATGAACGAAAGATACACTATATTAGACATACCTGATTTTGTAGATTTTTTACATACTCATACAGTGGCACTTTAAGGCTAGGTTTCATCAGTTTGTTTACTGGGTGATATGGATCCATGGCCATCCTAGTGATGCTGTCTTTGACATTCTCATATGCTTTTTTAAATAAAGACTTAACTTTTTTATACGTATCTATGTTAAATTTTGTATTCCATATATGATGATTTTCATTCAATATTTCCCCCTGAAGTTGCAAATCTTTTGATACGTCATCCTGAAAAAGCAATAGCATGTAAACAAAATGCTACTTAAACAAGAACAGAAGCATACATAGCACTGATAAAAACACAGTTTTGATTATTAAATATTCTTTTTGACATTAAACATATTATTAACACGAACAGATCCAGGCAGTTGTATTTGCAGCACATTAAATAACATAATTGCATTATTTACTATGACTGATTTTCTGACTTTGTTACGACTATTTTTAATGCTAATAGCCTTTTTTGAAGATCCTTTAACTTTTTTTCTGTATACCATAATTATAAATTCTTAACAATGCTAAATATTCCTAATAACCGTATTTTACCAGTTGTTGTAATGGTTTCATATATATACTATCTACCAATTAGTAATTGGCCTCCTGTGATAAAAGAGATCTATTCAATTCATTCATATCCAATAGTTGGCAGAGCTTCCATTTGAGGGAATCACAGCCTTTACCCTCCCGGAATGCTTTCCACATGTGTTTGGATGGGGACAGTAGTGGCTTGGAGAAGTCATTTAAGTACTTTCACCGATTTTGTAGGGTTGTTGCAACTACTTAACTTGGCGACCAACTCATCTCAGAGGTTTTCTATAGGATTCAAGTCAACTTTAGGTAGGCCAGTCCAATGGATTCACGCCATTGTCATCATGCCAATACATGATGAACCTCGCAACATGACAAGTAGTGTTGCAATTCTAGAAATAATAATGATCCAACTCGTAAAATTACCACTGAGTAGGAAATAGGTAGAATGGCTGTCCAGAATAGTGGAGAAAGAGTCGGTGTTGAGAGAGTCGGTCGGAGAAAGACCAAAATTTCAACTGCGCCAAACTTTAAATTAGGCACAATGCATTCTAGAAAAAGACGTTCTCTATGCATATGGCAAACCCAGATTCTACCATCCGACTGGCAGAGATTGATCCTTGATTCATAACTCCAGACCATCTGTTTCCAACCATCTGCGGTTCAATTTCGTTGTGCCTTGCACTGCATCAATCGAGCAGCCAGGTTGGATTTTGTAATCAAAAGCTTGTGTGTGGCAGCATGAACGGGGAAACCAGGCAAATGTAATTCCTCGTGGATAGTATTTATTGAAACAACAGTCCCGGATGCTTGTTAGAACTCCTGGAGATACAGAACCATTGGTTTGTTGCGGTGTTTTCGAATTTCTTTGGACACCACTCGTTTTTATCTATCTCTTCATTTCGTGGGTCTGACGGGTCCAAGCGCATTCAGACAATCTCTCACTCACCTTCCACTTCCTAATCACAATAACCACTTTCGAATTTGGAATGTTTAACTCACCAAATATGTCCTTTAAGGATTGACCATTTCTATGATATCCTAAAACTATGTCTTTCTCGAAGTCTGTCTCAATTTTGTGGCATCTTATATGTGACTAATGTCAATGCTGTTTCCTACACGATATTTAAGTACAGAAGGCATGACGTAGATCAAGACCGCAGATATTCTCATTTTCATGGGTGTCCAAATACTTTTTGGCTGATTGTGTATATTCTTAAGATGTAGAAAGATAAATTTAATGCTTGGTGGAAAAACATTGTCTATGTTGGATTTATCATTTCTTTCTACGTCCCAGTAAGTACTTTTAAGGATAACCATACGTCTTTATATTTTCTATAATACAAGCATTCAAAGGATAGTTAAATGATGGTTTAAATATTTGCTAAAAATGATCTCTACATCGTGCATTTATTTGGGGAAAACTAAAAGAATTTTCATTACGATAATTTATAATTGTTGTAATACTGTTCATTTAAATTTTTTGACATCATTATTGTTCCTGTTCAATCACTCCTCTTTCCCTTTTTTGTTGTAGAACTCTCAAAAGGGTTTTGTAAAACAGTCAATTATAAATGATTAAATATCGAGAAAGTTTATGATTAATTAAAATGATGATTAAATGATGATTAATGATGATTAAAATGATGATTATGATCAATTAAAATTTGGTAAATTAAGTATCTAATCTTATTCTTAAAATTTCTTATATGTATATAAATACGTTGTAATAATCTATATCAATTAAGTTAAAAATACAAGAATATGATTACAAAATTAAGTGTGAAGTAAAATTTGCAATTAAAAACAATTAATATCAAAATGATTGTTTTCTTAAATTACGAAATAAAAATTAATTTCGTTGATGAGAAGCTCTTTTACATCAAGTCGAAAATATTTTATATGAAAATATTTAGTCTATTAATGTCAATTAATTTTATTGGATAAAAATGTAAGCAATGTTAATTTAAGCCCTTTGCAGATAACGTCTACGTTTCATTGTAACCAGAAAATTTTTATGGACGTAAAAGTAAAAGAGTCTACAGAAAACACCAATAACTTCACATTAATTGATAAAATGAAACAAAACACAGATCTAAAAATGTACCTCATCTTCTGAGTAATTTATTCTGAACTTCATTTTCTTGCCATTGGACGAAACGGTTTTTTCAACCAAAAATTTGTTTGGATCAGTGGGCATGGTTAGTTTTGCGCTTTTGTAGGAATACCCTAGAAATTTCAAGAAAAGTTCAGAGCTTTGACAGTCTTCTTTCTAAAATAAAAAAATAAAAAATAAATTAATAAATTTCACAACATTTAAAAATTTTTCGCACATTCAGCCATTGAGAATATTACAAATTAGAATTAACGTAATTTAATTTTAGATTTAAATGCTAAAACATTTTTAATATTGAGCATAAATTAAGCATAACAACTGTTTCATTTTAGTGTTAAGCAAATTCTATTGCCTTGCATTCAACTCAAAATTGCTTCCTATTATAGTTTTTAAATTTTGAATACTTAAAAGATGTTTCATTTTTAACTAAAAGTCAAAATTAATAGAATTAACTAACAATCGAAATGCGATAAAAACAAGTGAAAAAAAATTGCTGTACCTTTTTTTAAAGCAGAAAATTGATTAATAACATAAATGGAGAATAAAAATGTGTAAAGATTAATGAAGTTGTTTTTGAGTCTATGACTAACCTTAATTCTAGTAATATTTTACTGTATGTAGAAAGATTATTATTAAAGTAACGATATCAAAAATCGATAAGTTTAAAACTACTGGTCAGAATGACTTTATATTTTAGCAGAGCAATTGTGAGGCAATGGAGCTTTTTGTGAAAAGGGAAAAAAGGGTTCCAAAATATGCCGATAGATGACGCTTGTATAGATCACATTGTCTGGAAATATACGAATTATACGTGGCATGCGCTCCGCAGACATAGCTGCTATAAAAATGTAAAGCACCAGCTCTTTGCCTGAATGCTTCATCAGGAAGTTCCTATGAAGGGTCACGCTCTGCTCTTGAAGCTTCTTTATAAGAACGATGACTGTGCAGTTACAGCTATCAGGAAATTTCGGACATTGAAATGCATAAAACAGAGGTTCAATAACCACAAATCATCTACGAAAAATTATTGCTGAATTCGAAGAGACGGTTCATTTGATGTGAAACGGAATTGAAGAAAGAAACCAGTTTCGGTGCAGAAGTGGAAGATGTGGCTACAGCATTACAAGAACAGACTACAGAGATGGTGGAATCAGCAGCGCACGGGGAGTTGGTCAAATGCTGGATATGGTGATAGGTGCGTAAAGGCCAACGAAACATCTTGCGTTGTTATCCTTACACGATAACTCATATGCAGCTGATGACCTGGGAGATGTTAAATCTTTTGCACTACGATTTCTTGCCCATATGGAAGCGGACAACGGTTGGCAATGGAAAATTCTGTGGTCTGACGAAACCCACCTCCATGTGAGCAGTTCTGTAAATACGCAAAATTGCAGGACCTAGGCGACTTAGAATCCTTTCAAACTGAAGTCATCACCTCTTCAGCCTGAAAAGATCACTGTGTGGTGTGGAATAACGGCAGAGTCTATCGTCGTTTCGTTTTTATTTGAGGAGATCACATCTGCGGGTCCCGTTACCTGCACCGTTACTAGTAAATGGTCTTGCCATATACATACAAAGAAGCCCGATATCGATGGAGGCATAGGGTGGTAAGCAAACTAACGAATGCTTAAAAGGTTTGATTGACAAGTCGAATAATACCCAACAAAAAAAGAATTTCTAGTCCACAGGAGATACTGTTGTGTGGGAGTTTTACATTCAGAAGGTCATTCCACCCACCAAAATACCCCCCAATAAAACTTTCCCTTTCTCATTGTAGAGGCCTTTTGAAAACTGACACTGTCTGGACATCACTAGAGGGGTTCGGTGAATCCCCAAACTTGTTTGGAAAAGTTACCCTTTGAGCTAGATATTTTAGATTTTCTCTGTTTGCACAGAAAATCGTACTGAGGGCAATAAGAATGTTAGAATGACACTTAAAACATATAACTCATCACGGATTAATTATCGAAGCACTTCGTTTTCGAGACATTTAATTGCTTTTCGTAATTCTGTTAATTAATATTAGAGAATTTTGTTATTAAGAAGGAGTAATTGAATAATTTAATATTTATAGAATTTTGTTTGTCTCTACTTTATTTATTTTAACAATAATTGTGTTATTAATTTTTCAATCCAGGAAGATGCTCAAGACCTGCATGTCTATGAAAATGTAAGACTTCGGACCCATCTCCAAAGAATGGGTTCGATCCTTTCTCTCAATAGTTTTAGTACTAACAGCGAATTCTAATAAAATGACTATTTTTTAAATTTTATGAACAAATAATTTACTTAAAAAATATTAAATAGGCTTTAATGAGAAAGGAAACGAACAAAATTAAGTTGAATTTTTCAACTTATGCAACATTGCCTGGTGTTTCTGTGTAGCTGGCATATTCATGATTTCTGCCTGATTTTCGCAAAAAAGAGAATATCTTAAATTTTAATTAAATGGCTCATTGGTACCATATTAAAAAGAAAAGATAAATAGAATTATTTTGGAAATAATGTTAGGATGAATTCTATTTCTCAGCTTTCCTAAACGGGGAATATAACCAACTTAATACAATGTACATAAATTGGAATGAAAAATAATGAATTAAATTGCAAACTGCACATATCAGATGAAATGTCTCTTGGTTTTGGAAATTTTTAAACTACTAATTGTGTGATTATTTCTAAATTTATTTTGTTTTCATTATTCATTGGATTTTGAAAGTACAACCATTCATCCACTTAGCCAGGATTATATGTTTTGTATCAGAGTTCTGGAATATTTCAGACTGAAAATTCATCTAAGATTTGTAATATTTTTTTACTTATGCATAAAAAAATAATATGGAAATAATAAAAAGGAGTTAAAAAATTTTGAAAAAAGGAATCTAATTTCCAATTTTTTTTCAATATAACATGATTAATATGACACTTAGACATTTAACAAAAAGAAAGAAAAAGTAAATTGACTGCAAAACTTTCTCTCTCTGACATTCATCTTGAGTTAAGACTGTTTCACATTTGTTAAATCTTATCAGCAACTTTGTTTGTTTGTATGTAACTAAAGTTTTAAAAAAAGTTGTGCGAGATTCAATTAAATAATTTGGTAGGAATATTGCTTCTTCCAAAATAGAAATTTTGATTACTCTTATATCACCAGGAATTGATAACAAATAGTTGTAAATTATATTATTACACAAACGCTTACACAATAAATAGGATTATTTTTTTGTCATATAAGAAAATGTTTTCATAAAAGCAGTGACCAACTTAGTTTTAGTTAATTTTTATAATTCTGATTTATGGTTGCTAAAATTTACTGAACTTATTCTTGATTGCTTACTCACAAGAGTATATTTAACTTCATTTGAATATCGTTCTTCTGTAAAACTGCCAATTTTAGACCACTTCATAGATGGTATCAAAGAAGATATGCCTCGACTGTGATTGGACTATGATTATGAAAATATTGATTGATCTAATATTGATATGTAGAAATTGACAGATTTGATCGCAGAAGACAGAAAGTTTATTTATTTATTTAAAATTTTATGTATCAAGAGTATTTCGCAGAATATGATTCCTTAGGACAAAGTACTGTGTAAAATGTAAACTTCATAATTTTTTATAAGAACATCTATGAACTGAAGTCATATGAAATATTTTTATTTCCATTATTTAAATAATTTGAAAGTAAAATTAAAAACTGAATTTTACGAAGAATCAGAGAAATTTCTGCTGAGTAATTTTTCCAAGATATTATAAAAATTACGATAATTATTCCGCAATGCACATATAATTTCAATACTGAACGATCCTGCTTTCAATTTTCATATTTAATAAAAATGTACTTCGTTTCAGTAAAAAATGTTTTATATTAATTGCAGTTTAACATTTCCTCTCTAATTTATAGTATAAATTTTATGGGCTCTGACAGAAAAAAGTAAGAGAGAAGTAATACAATGAACAGAATTATTTAAGGCCTACATAATAATATGACTGAATTATATAGCTACCAAAAACTGAAGTTTTGATAGCGAAATATATTCAGAAAAAGTTATTCAGAAACCAAGTTATATAAAATATGTAACACTTTAGATATCTTTTATACTGGTGAACCAGCTGATTGTCAATACGGCTAGTTTTTTAATAAAGATATTGCTTAATGAACTATTGTAATATACAAACACACATACACATTTCTTTACCCTTTTATGACTATAGATAGCTACTATTTAAAAAAACTCATTCAAAAGCATGAGAATATTCAAATATTAGTAAATAAAAAATGTATAAAAATTTTCTTATATCTTACATCTCTTTAAATGAATTTAAACACCCTAATTATTTTTTCTGATAAAAGCAATCTTACTTTTCGATTGATAATAAAATTAATTGTCATTTATTGCAAGATATATGAATAAGATAAATGTATGTACAAAATCTCATAAACACAAGATCAAATAAATAAAATTTTTACAAAAAAAGAATGCAGACAAATTAGTATTGATTTCTGAATTATATGTAAAAGAAGTACAGATATAAAAATATCCAGAAGAAAAAAAAAGGTACTGAAGCATTGTACATTCTCTTTTTTTTTTCTTTTTCTTTTGGGCCTCTATAATCGCAAAAGGATCCGAATTTTCATTCGAGATATCTGGGATCAACAAATTTTAGCAAGAAACAGTCAAAATAAAAGATTCTTAATTATTTTTTCATTGCTAAAATATTGAATAACGAATTAGTTTTTGTCTTCTGCCCCTTCTCCGACCGCTTTGAAAACAAATGTTTTTTTTGTGTGTGTTATATGCAGCTGGACCTGCACTTGAAAATAATATTCATGATTTTTATTTATGGTTGTTTTCCACTTGTATTTAATTTCCAAAATGGAAATTTTTTTTCAACTTTTATTGCCACATCTGGAGTTATATCTTGCTGCGCATTTTACTACTGCAATTCCATCATCACCAATTAGCCCGCTCGGAAATGCAGCTAAATATGCAAAATTCAAATTCCTTGAAAATATTTTACTAATTTTGTTTCCATGGTAGCGGTAGTATTCGCTGAAACAAGTGCAGATTGTGAAGTCGCAGATGACCACAGCTGTGAAGGTAAATATAGTAAAACAAAACAAAAACGAAAAGCAGAAAGCAAAAAATTCTGAAGGGGAGATTTGAAGACGTAGCGAAGACTAGGTAATAAAAGTAACAATCAATCACAGGGTAAAGTTTAGAGTGTATTCCTCCGAGAATGGGAAGAACTAAAGAATCACTAGAGGGGGGGGAGTGCAAATTCTTTTTCTAATTGTAAGTCTAAAATACTGTTTGTACTCATTCTCCTAATTTCTTTTTTCTTTTTAAAATTATATGCATCGGAAAGAAGATTGCAAAATGGATGCGTTTCTGTTGCTACTTTTATTTTATTTATGATAGAATTTTTTCTAAAATTGTTTAAATGGTACAGTTGAAATTTTGCTAACTTTTAATAAATATTTAAAAATACTTTTAGAAGTCCGAAGAAAAATCTGTTTCTGAAGAAGCCTCTGTTATTATTCCTTCTACCGATTGCAGTTGACTTCATAAAAAAAACGCAATAGCAAACTTAAAATGAGCATAATGTTTCTTCATAAGATAACATTACATTTGAAAATTGTAGGTGACGCACCCTTAGGCACTTTTGTTTAGCCATGTCTTTCCGGCACATCAGCAGTGTCAGCGTGTGTGGATCGCACAATAATCCTCCAATATGGCCCTTCTCCGCACATTGCAACTCCTGTGAAGCAGCTGCTGAGTGCTCATTTCGGAGATGATAGGATTATAAGCCGCCATTTTCCAAAACCGTGAGCATCACGTTCCCCCAACACAAGCCCGTGTGATTTCTGGATTTCAGGGTACTTGTACAATATTGTTTACAGCGAGTGGATTGAGAATCTAGCAGATTTGAAGGCAAACATCACACACCACATCTGCTGTATCAATACAGATATCCACTGATCTGTTGAGAAGCGTACCGTTTTGTACTACCAATTAGTAGCGGAAGAAGGTGGAGGGCATATCGAATAACTTACGCCTTAACCATTCATCAGTAAGGTATTTGTTCCACAAAGCTCTTTTCAAGAATACATGTTTTTAACTATAAACATGTATTCTTGTCTTATCGCTAATCAATTTTTAGTAAACCCCTGAATTCTATTGCTTCCTTTTGGCTAATAATATTCCTGCGTTAAAAGAATCCATTTTTGGTCTTTCCCCTGACAGCGCTATCTATCGACACATTTTGGAACTTTTTTTTTCCTTCACCGAACACAATTCCATTGCCTCACGATTGATTTGAGAAAACATCGTCATTCTACTAGTAGTTCTAAAATTATCGACTTTTGAAATTGTAACTTTAATTATAACCACCATGTATATTGAAACTACCATTGTAATTTGATCCATTACCGTAGGCTAGGAGTAAATATTCTCAAGTTGAATTTTTATTATATTTAAAAGAGAAACGTTAAAGCGCATAGTCTTTGTTTGTTTATAGAATGTTTACAGATTGATATTGTGAATTATTTACCCGTTGACTTCATGAATTGCTTTTACATATCTAATTATGACTTGATTGCACATTTTTGAATTGCATTTACATACTTACTCGGCAGGTGAAAAGGATTCTTTTTTGGTGATTATTGTCTTTTAATGTCCAGTCAGCAGTCACATTTATCAACAATAAAGGATGAGTGAAATTGCATGTTTCATACGTGTGATTCGAACTGATGCCTTCAATAATTTCTAGAAAGGAAATATTCCTTTTCAATAGCTTCTCTGTTATGCTATCCAATAGTCAATTTAAAACCAAGCAAAGAACAGGTAACAATGATTTTAAATACAATTGCGCCAGCAGCGATGATTTCTTTTAGTTGCAGAAAAAACCGTTTTACTTTCTAGAAAGTCAAATTTCTGTTAATGTTATATTAAAAATTGAAGTTTTTTTAAATGTGGAGTTAGAGTGCTTATTAAAATTATTTTATGAAAGTGATTATTACGTATTTATGGATGGAAATTCATTTAAAAATATGAACGTAATTTGATTTGACATTCTGAAATTAAGTGGAAAAATTTAAATTATTCTATAGCATTATTAATTCCAAGAAATTAATACAAAAACTCGTTTCAAACCAAGTAAAAATTGAAGAAGTTATTGGAAAAATAATAAAACAAAACTATAAAATAATTCGTTTCTTAAGCATTTAATCCCAGAAGACTGAATGGTGTAGTACAATACTCTTAGTTTTAGATTTAAAAAATTTAGTTTAGATTAATAAAAATTTAGTAAAAATTAATTGACATGGGAATGGTAGTACTTCCAAAACGCTTTAAAAATATTTTATTATATAGAATATCACATGTTTTTTAGCTATAAATTAAGGAAATAATTTATGACGATTTGGATGATTAAATTAATAATTTTATTTTATATTTTAGAGGATTTTCACCCATGGCCATTTTGAATGCTGGACTTAAAGTTGAATGTATCTTTTGTGAAAATCCAATTTCTGAAGAAGGAAAACAGTGGTGCAACTTTTGGATACGGAATGGGGAAATATCCTTGATTAGAAATGCAACAGAAATTGCTGATATGGTATTTTGAAGACTCACTACGTTCTTCGGGAAAAAGATGACAAAAATGAGATATGCAAAGTTCAATAAATGTGTTTTGAAAATTGCGAATAAAAAGGATTTACTACAAGCAGGTAAAATTTAAACTTTCCATGCAAGTGAGGTGACTTCCAACTCTAAGTGGCTTTCACTATAATTCAAAATTTATTCGTATTGCCTATAACTTTCAGGCAATTTTTCTCTTTAAAGCAGTGTTACGTAACCAGGAGTGTTCCTAAATATCAAAAGAGCCTATGCATAAAAATATTTTTAAGTATTTTCGAAACTTCAAAAATTTATAACAAATAAAACAAATAAACAAGAAATAAAAAAGTGATATGCAATACGAATAAATTTTAGGTTATATTGAGAGAAACTTAGTTAGAATTGGAAGTTACCTTACATGTATGGAAAGTCTAGATTTTCATTGTTTGTTACAAATCCTTTTTATTCGTACTTTTCATACATAAAAAAAGTATTTTTATATATTTTCGAAACGTCACAAATTTACAACAAACCGACCTATGGAAGGAAAAAAGATTCTATATATTGTTTAGTAAAAATTCATTAGCTCCTCCTACATCTTTCATCTCACTATTATTTTATGGAATCGAAGCATTTTTGAAAACTAATAATTTTTGACCAAATACACTATCGGTAACCAATTGTTCTGCGTAGAGGAGAGAGTTTTGAATTTTTTCCGTTTATCTGAACTATATTAGAAATGCCCGTATTTAAAATAGCTCAGATAAATGAAGCTTTACTATACTATTTTTACTGAAATAAATCTCCAAATCTGGATTCTATGGTGAAATTTTGCCTAGCATTTTAAACTACATCTTAAATATCACAACGATTTATAACGGTTATCCAGAAAAAAGCAATCAAATATTCAAATGTAAGGTTTTGGTTAAAATACAACAAAAGGAGCATCTTTAGTACGGAATTATGAGCAAACGAGTAACATGTATCAAGCCTTTTAGTCGCAATAATATCATTTTGAATCATCGCATTCATTACTTTTTTATTCAGAATCTCAACATGACTCTGATAACATATGTTATTTAACTCTTCACACTTTACTCTTTCAAAAAATTGTATTCTTATTAATCGATGGCTGAAACTATCAATTTTATCTATTAAAAATTATCTGTTTGAGCTTCTCTTCAGTCAGCAAAAGATGCCAAAATAAAAATCAATTTCTGCATAATTTAAATGAAATAACAAGCACCTTTTATGCCATATTATTTTGAAACACGTTTTAGTGCTGACATCCTTGTTAAATTCTATCATGTTAATACACGTATTATTTCCACTTTTCACATTTTAGATTTTAGCATAATGTCGAATATAAAGGATATTTACATAAGTAAGTATTACTTCAATGTTCGTGAACACATACCCTGTACTCCTGTTAGCAAAAATAGAAGATTCTAAGCAAGAAAAATTATGAAATAATTTTATTTACTAGTCACTCATTTATTCACATCAAACTACACCTCATTTTTATATAATTTCCGATAAGCAATTTCATATAATGGTTGAAATAAATTTGGTCTGCTTTGCTTCTACTCCACGCTCATACTCCACCTAAACGTCTACTTCTCTTGGCTGCCGAGCAAACAAGATATCTTTTCGGCATAATTTTCAAGACAACGGGAATGCGCTGCCATATGGGGTTATGAAGGGGGGGGGAATTAATTGCGACACATGGTGCATTCCTTTATTTACGTCATATGAATCACCTGTTAGATCATTTTATGATTTCAAATCTTCTCTATCGAAAGCTCTCTGCCCTACAAAGCGACCATCAAAAATTTTAAAAAAAACATTCTTCCAAAGAAGTTTCTGATATTATGGCCATTGGCTTCATCACACAAATACAAGTTATTTATTCAATACTATTCAAGAGTACTGTGAGAAAAAGGTGAAATATCATTATGTCAGAATAACAAAAATAGCTGTTTCAAAGACAATCATTTAAAATAAAATTAGTTTAATTATTATCGTTTTTTTTTTTGCTTCCGAAAGGAAGATGGATACTACTATGAATAAAGGAATATTTAGCTACTATATTTAATAAAAATCAATCTTAGTGAAAGCATTTATTGTATTGAATAACTTTGAATTTTATTTCAAAGAACAAAAAAAATTTTTTTTTCATTTTGAACTTATATCTTAGACTCAAAATTAGAAAATGTTGCAATTTCAGAGTTTTAGAACTAATTATAATATCCTAGGATTGAAAGAGTTCAATGAATCGTTCAACTTACGGTTTATTTCAAGATTCAGCATATTCCAGTATGATGAATTCGATAGTAAATGGAGCAAAAAAGTATAAGTTCCTTTTTCGTTAAAATTGCAGTTAAAAGTTATATTAGAAGACAAATCAAAAAATTGTGAATCGATTTTGTGTTTGAGCTGAAAATCCAAGCAAGCATCACTAGTGGTTAATGAGGCTTCCAGAACCTGATCTACCTCGGCTTCAGTTGGAACATGCTTAAAATGGGACTTGTAATTCAATGAGGATACTCCTCCTTGGATTTTGTATACGCCATGAGAAATGAATTGTAATTCATTATAGCTGCTTTTAGCAACTAAGTCGTTCTGAATCCTAAAAAAATACATAGAATCAAAATTATTAAGTTCTATGATTGATTGAACAAAACTGATATCATTTTTTTTTTATTATATCCATGCGAGACGTTCAATTAAACAGACTAAAAGAACTTTTTACTGAGGAAATACATATAAGACATTTCAAAACACACATAGATAATTTTGGCAATATAATTAAATGCTATAAGTTTTAAACTATACGCATTCACTTAAAGATAATATATATATTTTCACTTTATCCAAATATTAATGAACAGTTTTAATCAATTGGGACATACCTTTCTTCACCGATAACGTTTCTTTTTCGCTTGTTTGAACTATTTTTTTTTTCAAAATTAGTCATAATTAAAATTTATGTGTTTCATTACAACTAAATTAGACTCAGAAGTGAAAAAATCATTCTCTAAACAAACAAACTCAAATAAAACAGGACGGATTCGAAATATACCATATATACAAAATACCAAAACAAGAACAAATTGATATTAGAATAAGAATACTGTATTTATAATTTAGAAATTGCATGGATGTAGTTAAACATATAAATAAGAAGATAAATGGTCTTCAGCTTAAAATTTCTAATTAAACATATACCGCAGGAAAAATTTAAACTTTTTATATTACAAAATTATTTCAGATCTTTGAAATAAAAGCATATTTGCAATCTTTTCCAATCCTAATGTTCAATTAAATAAGTTAAATCTTGTTACATTTGCAAATTTACCAGAAAGCATTTTTTCCAAATGCACATCGAAAGTGAGAATTGAAATAGGAAAATAAACAAATAATATACATTTTTTTTTCAAAAAATCAATTCCTACCCAGTAATTAGGAAAATTTTTATTTTAGTTACTTTTTATTACATAATTACAATTGTTGTTGTTCTCGTGTTCTGTTATACAACGGAAGGAGGGGTGAAGTACCTTCTGAGGGTATGGACCCCTGAGCACCCGTGAGCAGAAGTTTGAATTTTAGCTCACATACGTCACAAACACTTTATACGGGGCGTACTTCATTCATTTATCCACAGATTGTAGTTTAGATTGGAAACAGAGAACAATAACCCCTGACCCAGTACCTCCAGTTGTATTGCCTTCTACATGGAGAACTTTGCGACCATGGCAGATTTAACGTCCACCACACACGGAGAGTGTTCGACTGGTAATTTCGAACTCGTAGTACAAGAGATACTAATCCAACACCCTTTCAACCAGGCTATCCCGGCCTTAACGATTACAATTACTATAAATAATTGATGAAAAAATTATACTAGCGTTAAATTTTTAACTCCAATTGAGGATTCAAAGCCAATTGTGGCAACACAAAATGCGTGAATTACTACGCCAGTTAGGTAACGCAATACACATTAGAAATTTTTAATTTTCTTTATTCTGTATTATTTTAATTTGAAAGTACTTCAAAATGAATTCGAAAAATTGATTGATTAACAATGTTTGATTTTAAATGCATCAAATATTAAGAAAATAAACCGAATCGTTTGAAATAATCTACCGAAAACATGTTAAGCCGAATCTCATTGACGTGAGGAAAAAACTTATTGAATTCGTTACTTATTTGGCGATGGGTGAAATGAAGAATTTTGGAGAGGAAGTTAGTTTTTAATTAATTAATAAAAAATTAATGAATTAATATTTTTAAAAACTGTATTAACATCAAATGTCATCCACT
>JAOUZG010047196.1:1766690-1788468 GCA_026289955.1 Argiope argentata
CAGAACTGTTCGCGATTGGTTTGAAGAACATTCCGGACAATTCCAGCTCACGATCTGGCCACAAAGATCGCCCGATATGAATCCCATCGAGCATTTATGGGGCATCATCGAAAGGTCCGTTCGTGCCCAAACTCCTGCACCATCCACACTTTCACAATTATGGACGTCTATACAGACAGCATGGCTCAATATTCCTGCAGAGAACTTCCAACGACTTGTAGATTCCATGACACGTCGAGTTCTTGCACTTCGCTGGGCAAAATGAGGACCTACACGATATTAACAGTCATCCCATGACTTTTGTCACTTCAGTGAATTTGTAATAAGCAATATCAAGCAGATAATTTCTTTTGATCTTTGCAATCAAAGTTATAAAGGCTTCTTTGAAATCTCCCATTTTTTAAAGCTTTTTATTAGGAAGAGATTGTATTTATTAATTTTTGATAAGGTTTAGCAACTGTTCAAGATGATAATGCAGTATGCGATTTATAATGGCTAGCTTTTATGCAATAGCTCTATTTTATTGCAGTTTCTAGGTTATCGAGAAATCTTCCTTTTTGATCCTTTTATTCATTCTAAAGGAAATTCTTCATGAAGTATATTCATAGCCCTCATATTTCAACCGTCTGTTTCACAATACATTTAATAACTAATCGTACTCTTTAGATCAATAATTTGCTGGCCCCATGCCCGCGTTCAGATACATTTGATTGAATAATGGGTTCAATCTGCAACTATCTTGTTCTCTGGAATGAATAGAAGTATTTAACTATATAAGCTAATAAAAGCAACTGCTTTGCATACTAGAGAAAGAGAGGCTTGCATCCCAGACCCTACTCATTTATGTTCACGATCAGTTTATCCCTGTAGTCAGTCGATGAGATTTGGAGATATAATATTAGAAGATATTTTCAATAATTTTCCTACCGTCTATTTTCCTCTCTTGGAAAAATAGTGTGGATCATTTAAATATTCTAAAGATTTTATCCAACATTCTTGGGAAATTAATCAAATTTCTTTTCTCCAAGTATATCAAAGAGTTATCTCGTCTCGTATTGGCAATGGTTTGTTACATGTGGATTTGTTTGTGACTCGACATTGGGGAAGTTTTAACCCGTTCAACACACTGTTCTCGTTTTAAAAATAGTTAATTTTATCAATGATTTAATATCCCTGTTCCTTTTTTCAGACCTTATATGCTGCTACCAATTCCCTTTAAAAGAGAATAAAGGAATGTAAACTAAAGGAATGCAGGTACCTATAAAAAGGAACTCATAATAAAAGGAAATGCAGATAAAATCAATATTTTAAATTATAGTCTCTAACTAGCTATCTTTTGAAAAGTATACTTTTTGCGCTGAACGGTACTTATATATATGGTACTTATAACTATGTTGGCAACTTGCCAGTGCACGACACTGACGCCCTCTAACGCTGATCAGAAAGACGAGAATTGTAGGCAGAACTGTATTGGAATCGCAGGAAGAATGTGAAACGCGTTATCTGTTTTTGCTTTGGTCTTTAATCATAGATGTGTAATGTACGTAGCCCTTGTAAATTTATGTTTCAATATAATTAATTTTACAATGTCTGAGGTTGTTCTTCAGCATTTTATTACCTACGCAACCGTATCCCGAGTGACAAGAACTCAAAGGGGTAAGTTCCCCTTTTAAACTTAGTTTTTTTTAAATTAGAAATATCGAAGAATAACATTTGGCATTCCTGCCAGGATTCCATTTGGTAATATATGATTATTAGTTGAAATTGGGTTATTGTATTGAACATAGTTATAGTTAGAATTTGCATTGACTGTGAAACAAAAGAATACTTCAGTATATGAGTAAACAATAAGCTGGTGTTTAGGATTGTTTATTTATATTAAGAATATTGAGTTATAAAACATGTCTAAAGAAGATTTGACGAAATTAAAAAAAGAAACAGACTGCTCTAAGAGCTACCGTTACAAGGCAGATTAACGAAGTAGAAGAAAGTTAAAAATTAGAACAGATTAAATGCGAGGAGTTAGAAGAACTAATAGAATTTTTAATAAGTAATTTCGTTGCCTTGTCTAAAATTGATTCATCATTAGACCCGTTTTTCACAGTAGACGAACTCGATGCAGAATTTTCAAAATCAGAAGAATACCGTCAGAAAGTGGTTCGCTCGAAATATCGCGACACTAAAAGAATAAACCAAGGAACACAAGAGTTAACGAATACTGTATTGTCAAATGAGAATACATAATCTTCTCTTAATTCCCCAACTGTTGATGATGGCAAACCTAATGATTATTTAAAAGTTAAATTGCCAAAAATAACACTCAATAAATTTTATGGTGATATAAACAGCTGGCTATCTTTTTGGAATAATTTTGAGTCCGCTATCCATAATAATCAAAGTTTGAATAAAGTCGAAAAATTTCATTACCTTAAAGCTCATTTAACACGTTCAGCCCTTAGCTATAATGGAGGTTTAGTTATTTCTGATACTAATTATGACACTGCTGTAGAATTATTAAAGAAAAGATATGCAAATGTGGATTTATTGATACACAACCATATGAATAATTTCTAAGCACTAAACCTTTAAGAAATTCAAATGATATTGTATCCTTTAGAAAATTTTATGATAAGATAAATATCGAATTAAGAAGTTAAGAAAACTTAGGACAGCCCATTAAAGATATCTCAAGTGTACTGTGTACTAATTTTTTTAAAAGCTCTTCCGAAAGAAATTTTAATTCAAATTGATAAACCAACGAGCGAGAAATTGTTATTCCGACATTGAGAAACTGCTGTCTTTCCTTTCAGAAACATTAAATACTCGGGAAAGAGCGGAAGTAATAATAAAACATAATTGCCGTAATTCATCTTCAGACAGGCAGGTGCCAACTGAGTATCGAAAATATGATTTGAACCGTAGACATAACGTGGGTGGATATTCGAATGAAAGAAAATATCAACAAACGAACCCTTTTAAACTTAGAAATATCGAAGAATAACAAACTATTTTTCATTCGGGAAACAAACTTTGACGCCCCCTTGTTTGCAGGAACTGGTAGCTTTAGTTTCCATCCATTCATTTAATTGGTCTCTAATTTCATTTGGCAAACACTCTATTTCTGCTGTAATTTTTTAACAGGAATGCAGTCTACTTTGCTCGCAATATGTTCTTATTTTCATGAATCATTTTAAGGTGGCATGGTGTAGTACTACTTTGCATTTTGTTAACATATTGAATACAGACTAAAGCTACATTCTTTACTTGTACTGTTGAAGCTACTGCTATCATTCGGGCTTATGATGCATTTGACAAATTTTGCGTGCATAAAAATAGGACTAATGTTGTTAAGCAATTCAAGAAGTGAGTTAGATTTTGCTATCTCTTATGAGTGACATTTTTATGTAGTTAGGTGTTCTGAAAAGAAAGATTCGACGCAATATTCTCTTTCATAACAAAATACTTTGGTTAATGGAAATAAGATGATGAAATTAGCTGAAAAGTTCGTTTCACCTTCCCCTCTTCGTTAAATGCCCTGACCAAAGGGTTTTTATTCTTTCTATTTTGGCACAGCTCTTGTTACAGTGCAGAGAAATAATCTCTTGATTCAGTGACAGAGCTTCTAACTGCCTAATAAACAAATAATAATCCAAAAAAGCACTAGGTTTTACTCAATCCACTGTATCAATTAACGACCATAGATCATCCTTTTTTTATGCACAGGTTTCTCAAATAAATTATTTCAGTTTCAAAGAAATATTAGCAATTAATAAAATAATAATAAAATACAACTCGAAAATCAGTTCATTAAGCATTTCTAACGCTATTCTGCTAATAAGAGTCAATCGAAAATTTTAAAAACAATTCAATTTGGTTCACATAAAAATTATACTACATTTTGCTGGCAAATAATAAATAATATATTGTACATTTTAAGTTTGTATACTGTCTGCATGCGGTCTTTTGCTTGAAACATTTGAATTATTCTAAAATATTATAATGTAAATGCTATTAATAGTGGGATAAATTTTACATTACTTACCAAAGACGTCAAAAAAGAAAGAAAGAAATGGTTTTGATTTTGGCTTGAATGTCCTGTACATTTGCTCTAATTTCCAAATATTTGTCAATACTGTTTCATTAAAATTGTATTCTTTGGGTGATTCTAAGTCTTCTAATTTAAATTCCTTCAAAGCCTCTAGTAAAGCCGAATAATATTTCTCATACGAAGGCGTTTCTGAGTTAAAATCTTTCACAAGTCTTTGAAACACAACAGCAACTTCTTCAAGTCCTGAAAATTAAAATAAATATGATAGCTTAGCAGAAAATCAGATTTTTTTAATGTAATATAAGATAACTAACAGTGACAATATGTTTACAATGCCTATGCAGTTTTTTTTCAATCAGTTATGCATTCTATATAATCGATAGTATCAGAATTTATAATTTATGATTTTTTTAATTCAAATTTCTCTAGAAAGGCTTGACATACAACCCTTGAATTTCCAGCAGTTAAAAAATTTGTATGAGGCCCAATTTTACTGCAAAAATATCATCACCAGAACAATTAGGGTACTAATTAGAAACTGATGAAGAAAATTGCACTTTCTACAGAAAGCAAACAAATGATGTGAAGCTTCCATCCACAGTTTTGCCAATTGTGCTTGATACTTCCATGGATTTAAGTAAAAATAACATATCCAGTATGATTTTTATTGCTTCTTTATAATACCAAAATTCTTTGGATTCCTTTTGCCTCCAATATGCATAGTTTTCTACCAAATCACTCAAAACCTACAGATGCATGATAATATGTCGACGAATATTATTTAAAAAATCAAAATAAATGCTTTGAATATTAAAAAAATAGGAACGTTAGTAGAAAATCAATTTTATCAAAGCAGTAATGAAGCAGAATATGTTTTTCTTCGTTTTTATAGTATGAAGTTTATATAAAATTTGAACTTGAATACGTTAAGAGTCAGCGTTATATCTGTATTGTAATGAGTTGAAATTCATTTGGTTTCTTAGAACTTTTACTGATAAGGGTTTTCCATAAATAGATTTTTTTTTTAAATTTGAAGCTTCGATAACTTATAATTGTTTGAAAGTTAGACGCATCATAAATATCACTGAATATTTATAAATTAAGTACATAATTTAAATTTCATTAAATGAATAGCAATAAATTTTATTACATTATTCGCATAATTTGCACAATTTTTAGAATTGTAAAATTACGTAATGATATGCTCTAAATTACTAAAAACATCCGGACTTTTTGTGCTTTACTTATCCTCAAATACGTCGATTACTAATATGAAATGATCCTTGTTTGGTATAATGGCGGCTAATATTCATCTACTGGGGAGTCTATCCAATAGTGTTGGTAATGTTTCTTCAGAAATTACACGCCCTTCTTACAAAAAAGAAATTATAAACTTTATCACTAATGTGGATCTTTGCGGTCTAGCTCTAATTTTACGTTCCAATTCCTTCCTCAGTCGAGGGATTGAGATATGATAAGGTCAGTGCAATTACCAAAATTCCATGACAGCAATCCACTCCTGTGCAAATCAATAATGCACTCTTGAACGAAGTATTCAAGAATGTCTCTTGATTTGCGAATAAAAGCACAATCGCGTTGATTCAATAATTTATTATTTCCAATCTTAAAAAATTTCTGGACATTATTACATTAAAAATATAGCGACTATATCGTTAAAAATATGAAATAAATCAAATTAGATGACATAATAAAATAATCTCTTCGAAGAGTTTTTTCTTCTTGTATCATCTATGTGGTTATATCAATGATTCTTAAGTCTTACATTTCTGTAGCTTTTGTCACTATATAAATAAAATGTTAGTAAAAATATTTTTCACAACTGAATCTAATTAAATCTGCAGTATCCGCTTGAAGAACCTTTTTTAAATGTTAAGGAACCATATATATTTTTTCATCACAAGTAATAAAGACATTTTATTAGACTCTTACCTTCAGAATATCCTCCTAATTGGAAAGTGTGGATAAGCTTACCAAACGCTTCGAAAATTATTTTGTAGTTGAAGTAGCGTGGAAACACATCAGAAGGTTCGTAAATTTGAGAACTGACCGTTCTTAAACCAAAAGTTTTCATTTGTTCCGGAATGAAAGGGATGTTAACTGACATGGAGTTAATTTTTGAGATCGACTTCACGTCTAGGTAATGTATAAGGGCATTTAAGGACAGGTAGTTGTCATCTAACAATTGATTCATCGATTTGACGAACCTGAAAAATGAGAAAGGCCATTATGAATCACAAACAGTTTATGAAAGAAAATTTCAATTAAAAACTGAATTAAGTTAATTTGTTGATATTCAAGGTAAAAATAAAACCTTCTATCGTAAAAATGGACGAATCTTGGAATAAAGATTCTTAATTATTTTCAATATGATTAAAGTGTCAATTTCAAACTAACACGAAAGTAAGAATTAAGAATTTTAAGACGTAACCAGCTGAATATGATATCGAATGGTTGTTAACGATTAAAATTTGGATAAAAATTCCTTATTTGTAAAAGATTTCTCTCATATTTCAATTTTCTTTATGATCAAGACCTATAAAATTTGAAGATTGTGTAATAATTAGGCGAATTTCTTACTTATCTGCCCTTTTCAAATAATGCGAATCTTTGAATAAAGAGTTTAAATTGCTTGCAATATAATATCTCAGTTGTTCATTTTCATCTCCTTTCAAAATTGCAAAAACCTCTTCTTCAAACCCATATTTTTGAGGAAGTTGCACGAGATGCTCATAACACAAAGCTCTCAAAGTAGTGGATTCAGCTGTGCTTCGTAAAATAGGCAAAAGAGTATGATAAATTTTGTCACAAGATTCATCATCACGGCAGATATTGACGGCCTGAAGAGTCTGAAAAAAGGTAAAATTTCTAAAATCAAATCGTTTCTTATTTTTATAATCATAATTGAATGTTAATGATAAGAAAAATATTTCAAAAAATACTACCTCTAGAGCAAATGTTCTGACGTAATCAGGGACATGGGATTTAAAAATACATTTAGCTAATTGCTGGTCACCATCAGGGATAAGAAAAAGGTAAGTTTCCTCCATATTTCTTATAGTCTAGAAAATAAAGAATGCCATTTTCTTAAGTATTATTGGATGACCAAAAACCTCAGTTTACCGCATTTATAAATGTCGTTAAAAATAAATAGTTTAATTTCTTGCTAAACTTATTTATATGTAATATAAATAATAACTGCATACAAATTCTTGGATTTTCATCAGTTAAGCGTTTTCATTAATTTTATGTCGATACATTTTCTTTCTTCTTCTATGAAATATTTCGGGAAATTTTTTCGAAAGAATTTCCATTTGCCTGATTTTTACTGTTTGTTAATTCAATTGTTTACTTTGAGTTCTTTATATTTTTAATAATTTTGTCCCATATATAAAAAGTATATATCTTTATATACATTTTAAAGAATACTCAATAAGTTAGAGTTAAATAAAGATTTCTTTTGAATATTTGAATGGATTCAGTATTTAAAATCTTCTTTCACTAAAATCCGAAAGCATGTCAAGGAAGCACAAGTTTATAATTCTTTTCTCATATTTATTCCTTTAAAAGAATTATAAATTACGCGAAGAATCATTCGGAGTATGTGGAATAAACAATCTATAGAAACCAGCTTGATATCTTGTTTAACCAAAAAATATGGATATTTAAAATTCATTTTGTATTATCCTATAGAGAAATTCATAAAAACTTTTCAAATTTGCAATGATTTATTTCTTCTGAGATAAATTATATTCTTGAGCATGTCCTAACATGAAATATTCTAGGCTGATGAAATATTAAAAAAAGCAGCACATCTTGTCACAATTTCCTCTTTAATCTCTTTATTTTTCATGTGTTACCTTCATTAATCATCGCAAGCAGTAGAACTTCAACTATTTCAGTTAATACTCGGATAATCGAAAACATAATTTAAAGAGCCTGCATTGAAAGCGGTTTTTTTTCAGTTTTCTAAAATTAATTTTATTTTAATTACGGAAATAATTTGATTAGTACTACCACGTTTTTATATTTTAATAAACTCTTATTGACTATCAAACTTTTTAAAAAGAGGCTCGAATTTTGTTTTCTATAGCTTTCTTTCCATTTACCCCAAGAATTTGAATTCTGTGTATTCCCCCCAAGAATTTTCATTTTATGATGCCTTCCCCCCAAGAATATTCCTATAGGAATAATTTTCTCAAGATCAATAATGCGGAACTTTCTGAGGCATTTACGATGCCATTTTTTTTCCTGATAAAAAAATGCATGGAATTTTCTGATGTCATAAATGAAATGCTTAGGAATGGAACTGAGTTTTTTTTATTCTTTTTTTAAAGGATTTCTTGAATTACAAGAGATCCCATCCGAGGGGAACAATTTACACGCTTTCGTATCGTGAAAATGAGCTCTAAATAGTTTTGACACTTTTTGAAAAATTCATTGACTTTAATGAAAAATAAGGAAAAAAAAAATCGATTTCCTGATATTAGCTTCGTTTACAAAAACTTCGGTTGATAGTAAATCCAGACTCAACTGTACTTTGAAATTATTATATTTCATCCCTTAGCTTAGTATTTGGCTACGTCAAATACTAAGCTATTTAATTTTCTGGATTTAAATTTCCTTATGATTTCTCAAGTGTTGCTTTTTAATTTTCTTTTTTATTATTTTAGTTCTATATTTTAAAGCTTCTACTGGCATAAATATAGAATTAAATTATTAATTACTAAAAGGTTTTCTTGTGAACAATAACAAATCAAAATTACGAGTCCTTTTTAGATTCTATTGGAATTTTCGAGCAATTTAAAAAATTAAAACGTTATAGAAGGGAATGTCCCTTATTTAAAAAGTGTCATGAAGCTCTGGTTCTTTTTTAATTGAGAGGCTTAATGCTGAAATAGTTGTTTGAAATCGAAATTTCTGTTGAAAAATAAGATAATTTTAGAGCTTAAAAAATACGTCATCATACATTCAATTTTGTATACTTTTCCCTTTCTGTAGCTTACACTTTCATTTTTTTATTTTATTAATTTGATATTTTGCTTGCAATAAAATGTTAAATAAATATACAATTTCTTCAAACATTCGCGTGAAAACAACATACAACCACATTCTTTACATATTAACCCTCCCCCCGCTCTAACCCGAAAGAAAACACAATCAACCTAGAAAAACCTGTTAAGAATGTGAAAATTCCTCCAATATATTTCCATAAGTTTACTTTTAGATTCCTAAGTAGCAGAGAATAGGTCTTCGGATTTGGGCCAGTTGATGTGCAGAAGCGTCCAATGTTATCGTGAACATTTTGTACAACGTCTTTCAAGAGCTGATAATCCTAAATATGAATTTAAAAAATTAGTTCCGAATTCAAACTGATGATGGTTTTTGTATATTTGAAATAAAATTCTTAATTTGAACACATTCTGATTTTGGAAAATAAACTGATAAACAACATAAACAAGTAATATAACAAACATTTTTTAAAATCAATTCCAACTTAGTTATTAGAAATTTTTTTATTCAATTACTTTTTATGAAATAGTTACAACAGTTGTTGATGTTCTCGTGTTCCACTTAACAGCGGAAGGAGGAGTGCAGTAGCTTCTGAGGGTATGGACCCCTGAGAGCAAGTCTGATTTCAAGTGCACACATCTCACAAGCCCTTTTTACGGGGATGACTTCATTCATGCATTTCATTCTTTCATCCACGGATCGTAATTTAGATCCGAAACAGAGAACGATCATCTTTGGCCCAGTACTCCCAATGGTATTACACTCGGCATGGTGATCTTTGTAACCACGATAGATTTAACGTCCACCATACGCGGGGAGCCTTCGCCTGGTAGGTTCGAACTCGCAGCCAAAGGAACGCGAATCCTACGCTCTACCAACTAGGCTATCCAGGCCTAACATTTACAATTACTATAAATATTTTATCAAAAAGTTATAGAAGCATTGAATTTTCAACGGCAATTGAGGATTCAAAGCCAATTGCGGCAACGCAAAATGTTCTTCATTCTGTTTTATTTTAATTCGAAAGTACTTCAAAATGAATCCGAAAAATTGATTCATTAACAACGTTGCATTTTAAATGCAACAAACATTAAGAAAATAAAGAGAATCGTTTGAAGTAACCATCCGAAAACATGTTAAGCCAAATCCCATTAGCGTGGGGGAAAACAAACTGAATTCGTTACTTATTTGGCGCTGGGGAAATGAGGATTTTTGGCGAGAAAGTTATTTTTAATTAATTAATAAAAAATAACGCATTAGTATTACAAAAATTTTTTCTGGATATTTGATTTCCTTTTTTTTTCTTGAAAATAGAAAATAATTCATTAGTTAATATCTGAGTCTCCTTTCTTTATTAATAATTAACATGAGGCCATTTGACTCACGCCCATAGTTTACACTTTCTATCTAGTTAGTTTGCTATCTAATTAGAATAATTATATTCTATCTAATTATATTAATTATATTTTCTCTATTTATATTAATTAGATTTCTATTTAATTAGATTAATTAGATTCCATCTAAGTAGATTAAATAGATATAAGAAATAGTAGATAATGAATTACACAATTTGATGGAAGCGTATAAACAGTCTGTATTTTAAAGTTTCGAAAATTGCATGAAGGCTGGATTAAATTATATAATTAGATTCAATATTAAATAATTTCTATGAAGAGTGATGTCTTCATCTAGACAGATCAAGTAAGAGAGTGGCGTAAAAAACAATTTTTTACAGCCTTATGCATGTATAAAAAACAGCTTGTTATCTTATTGGTTAGTATTAGTTACAATAAACAAATAACAGTTCTATCAAGAAATAGTTCTCCGATCAAATCGGAGAATAAGTCACAAAAAAATAATCGTTAACAGGCTGTTAGCTATAAACTCTCTCTTTTTTTCTCTCTCTCAAAACAAACAAAAATACCGTATTTTATTTCGGTCAGATATCCACCTTCGATTGGTGAACTTGAGTTCCTTATCACCCAATAGCTAGCTGCTCGGTAATGCTTCTTGAATGGTCTCTATTCGATCGGGGAGTATCTGTTAAGGATCCATCTTCATAGTTGACTCCTATCAGACACATGTTAACTACAATTCACAGCAAACACTGGCACCTGAGTTTGGCACTTAATGGTAACGATTGCTGGTGGTTGATCGTTTCTTGATGATTTGAGGAGACTTTTCTTAAATTAAAAAAGTTTAACATCTGGATGTCTTGATGCTCTTTTTCCTTGAAGACATGATATATCCATTTACAAAGTCGAGACCCTCTTCTGTGTCCCTCACCTGGATATAACAAATGACCAACCGCAATGACTCTACTAAGGAAACGGATCCCCATCTGGCGGTCCGTACGCACTTAACTATGTACAGGGAAACGAATGAGCTACAGCTAGTCGGAATGTCAAGTACTATGTGAAGAAAGAGGATCAATGTCACACTTAAAAGGAATATGAAGAAAAATCCCCGTCTATTGACTGCCAGTTGAAACAGCACGAAGAGCGCAAATTTTAGCTTTGACTTATTTTTAAACATTTTATAAATAAGAAGGAGTTAGTTTAAAACTCGTCTGAAACATAAAGTTAACCATTTTTTTTAATGGAAATACACAACGCTTTTTACAGTGCGACAAGATTTCTAAAGGAAAGTTATTGACAAACATTTTTATAAATATTAAAGAAAGTACCATATCTGTCAAATCTGGATGGGTCAAATATATTCTTCTGATTATGTTTCCCATTGATGTCCAGCACAAATCAGAATCAGTGTCATGACAAATACTCTGTAAAAAAGGCAGAAAATTCATCTTATTTCAATTACGATAAAGCACACACAATTTCAACTTTAAGACATTGCATATACAGTATACATTTTAATTTCTAAACCATTAAAAGTAGGCATATAATCCAATTGGAAAAAAAATTCTCTAATAAAAAAAGTATAATTCATATTGTTTGAAGCCATCAATTGATTGCTAAAAAGTTCGGAAATCTAAAGTTTTTGATAAAATTTTCATGACATAATAATATTTTAAGCACAAAATATCTGCACTCTTTTATGATTTATCCTGATCGAATTAAAAAGTTCGAATCTCAATATTATAGGAAAAGGGATGGGGGAATGTTATTCACAAACTGGCGCATCTTCCTTGCGGTAGTCAATTACAATATAATAGTTATATTCAAATTGTTTACAATAGTTACGTTCAAAGTTTTATTAATCAATTAGTTTTATTATGCTCAAAAAAAAAAAAAAAACGATGTCACGGGCATGGTGGTCAGGTCTGGCCTTCGAAACCGGAGGCTTTCAGGTTCGAGAACCGATTCCACCGAAGAGCCGTTGTGTAAGCAAGCCTGGTGCACCTTACATCTATTAAGTTCACATGCACTCTCGCTGGCATGGTGCCGAAGCACAAAAAGAGGGTTGGCAACTCAGGTATTCCCCCCATCATCTGACCACGGTTCAAAATTATGAGATCAATTCCAAAGTATCTCTAGTGTAGCTTTGAACGGGACGTTGATATAACTAAACTAAACTATTCGTCGAAAAATGATGCTTCTTTTGTTTAAATTGTTACTTATATTCTACTAAATATGGTTGATAGGGTCAAAGGGCTTTATAAAAAATTTCACTTTGTAATTACTTCAGCAACAAATTTTAGGCCTTAAGGAGCATAGAATGTAATTATTCCTCTCGTTTAAAGTATTTTTTCACCTGAGAATGTTTACTATCTCTAGAGGTTTAGAAATTATCAACTGATTAGAAAGGGAACTGCGTATATATGCACTTAATATCGTAACTGTATAGTTATTTACATACCATGATATATTTTATTATTGTTGGTTTAGAAAAATGCATGTTTCCCCAAGCATAGTAATTTAGGTACTCCCCTGAAATGTCTTTGGTTTTTACTAGATGAGACAAAGCTTCAAAACAAGCAATGCTGTTGCACTGAATCAAAGCATCCTTGAGATATGACATACCAAGGCCCTGAAAAAAAAATTTACGGTTTAGAAATCATTATGCAAAGAGAGAAGCAATCTTTCAATAATATGAATATTGACTAATACAGTCAGCTGAGCAACAATATTAAGAAATCAGTAATAAGAATATCCATCTAATTTGTTCTAATGAAAAGAATTGAAAGAACTGAAGTTTTAGTTTAAATTATATTTCAAGGATGATTTTTATAAATAGTGAAGCTAACAAGGGTCTGAAGTTTATTTATTAGTTCATAGAATTTATTTATATGAAAACTTTAAATATTTTTTTATATTTAAAATAGCAGAAAAATTTGAAAAAAAAAAATGATTTCTTGAATATACTTTTTTATAATCAATTCTTAAAAATCTTCTCGGTGGGGATCAGGAAAACAGCTAATATATGAGTCAAATAATTCACTGTCGCACAAAATACAATCGAGTTAGAAACAAGATTGCCGAAATTGTTTCTTCAGTATATTATCTTTTATTGTCCTGGTTGCCGTTTAGCACTGCGTTTTAAATAATTTTGTGGGAATAAGAAATAAAAGAGAAAATTAATGCTTTTAAACAATAGACATCTTTATGTGAACAAATTTGAAAGTGAATAACGTTACCTGATACACGGCACATGCTTTAATTACATGGAAGGCTATTTATATGCCGATATACTGCTGATCTTTTTGTATCTCATATATTTGAAAGGTTTTTAATATTGCTATTATTTCTGAAAGAACTCCAGAAGAACTACTGATTTATAAGTCAACATTTAGTAGCGCCTCAAATTAAATATACTTCACATTTTACATGATTAAATATTACAAAATCAAACAAATTTTAAGAAATCAGACAAATATTTATGGATACGAGCATTAAGGTAATCTTAAAACATAAGTTGTAAACCATATAAATCAATAAACTGTATATGTTAAATATATTTCACGAGGAATTAATAAATGTTTAAAATATACAGATATGAATTATTTCTAAACACTTAGGAGAAGGCACCTGACCTTCAACTTCAAACCACGTTCCTACCGTCTGTGGTCCTTATAGATTTGGCCGTAAATCCGCCAATTGACCCATTATTGGACCACCTCCGCTTGTGAGCATCGGTCCAGGACTTCCCTCAAATTGAGGGTAAATTTAACAGATAACAATTGAGGGTAAATGTAACACTTCAGAACCACAGAAAACGACAATAGAGGGATAAGAGGAGAGAGTGTACCAGACTCAGGTAGGACACAGGTTGTCGGAACAGGGTTTCAAAGTGCGCACAGATCGTCGGAACGCGGCTTCAGACAGACTATAGAATTTAATGAGGGGGGAGGGGATAAGAAAGGGTGAGAAATAAGAGTGGTAATACATATCTTAACTTATCAAAATTGACTTTGCTATCCCATGATGTTCACTGCTTAACCGCCTATACCTGGGAGCTGATGAATATTCGTTGCACCAAATAAATTCATTTGAAAGCATGCGTTATAATGCAAAAACTATAATACAATACACATTGGGTACAAACTTTTACAAGAGGCGTGCATTCTCTTTCTTGCAAATAGGAGCACGATTTCACAGTATCTAATAAAGGAATTAAATTCTTCGCTTTTCTTATCCAGGCAACAAAGTCTGTGAATTGAGAGAGGGTAAAAAGTCTTATTTCATCTAAGGAATCTTCGACAAGTTCTGCTAACATTTTTCTGGCAACAGGTATGAAATTTTCTGGATTTGATGCTGGATCCAGCGTTCGTTCATATTCGTACAGAATATCTGTTTTGCGGGTGAGAGATAATAAATCTTTCCTTCCCGTCACAGGACTTGCATTCAGATATTCCATGGTGTAACTGTAAAAGAAAATAATAAGTTTTTTTCTCATAGTTTTACAAAATATACTCTTCAATAATCTTGAATATTCTAAGTCCAGCTAGCTGAAAACGGTACTCAAAGAACGAAATTCACGTTCACAAATTCAATCAAATGAAATTACTGCAGTATTGAACAGGAAATACAAAAACAGGTACGATGAGCAACAGCAACAAAACAAATGAACCAGATGATTATTCTGAATATTCTGTTTTTCTCCTAAACCAAATTGGTGAGTATCATGGCATGCTATTCCCATTTTAATCATATGATTTTCTTCTTACAAATATCAATTTGTTGGACAAATGCAACTAGATTGACTTAAGTTTCAAAATCTTTTGATGATGCTTGTAATGCTCATGATAAACGTATAGCTTGTATTTAAATAAGGATTTGCATAGATCGTTAAATCAATTCGAAATAAGACAACTGAAACTAAATCCACTTTCTAAATAAAGCTCTAGAGAAATTATACACAACTATTTACTGTTAATTCATAATTATTTACTGTTCAGTAAATAGTTTTAAAGATAATGTTCTTGTCCTATCAAGATATCTCTTGTTGTTTCAAAACAGGACGAAGACACTTAACTAAATACATCAAAGTACACTGTTTTTAGTTTAACAATCAGCTGAGACTAAAATTGTTACATTATTCTAAATACAAATTGTTTCAATGCATTAATATCAAATCTGAATCAATAAATTTTTAGATTTCAGTATGAAAACATTTTAGTACGGGTCATTTAAAATACTTAATGGATTCGATCGTTTGGGGAAATCACCAAAAGTTCTAAGGAAAAATTTAACAATGCGAAATAGTACGACTTTAAAATTTAACCATATTTTCTAAATTATTGTATTAGCTATAGGAAAAAAAGCATGAGAAAAAGCTTATAAATAAAGAAATCAACCTATTTGAAATTTTGGTTACATATAAGGTGGCCTTAATAGTCTGTAGTAAAGATTAATATTACATGTTAAAATTATATTAATTTGCATTTGCATGCCCTCTGATTCTTTTATAATTTATTATGAGTTAGATTCAGAATTTGAAACTCTCTGCGGAAATATTTGTCGAATGAACTTACTGGATATTTGACTGAACAAAGACATCCGATTTCAGCATTATAGCATGTCGTTCTTTGCAATAAACTTTGTTCAATCTCTTTTCATTGATGTCAACTTCATAATTGCAATCAGCAGTGGAGTTAATAAAGTGCTGAACGAAACTCTGGAAAAAATAAATTCATAAAGCTCATTTTCAAATTAGAGAAGACAAAGGGTTATACACTTACTCTCTATCAAATTTATTTAAGACAAATTTGCATTTCGGAACCTTTAAGGCAATCTACTTATATCAAACTCCTTTTTCAAAAATTCTGCAGTTGAAATTCTCCGATTTTCATTTTTCAACTTATATTCCAATATCCTTTTCATTTTCATTTTTTATTCAACAGTTAAAATTTCATTTATGTGTAGATTCATTTTGAAATATTTTTGTAACAAAACTTACTAATTTATTTTGTTTTGAAACATAATTATAAATTGCATGATCCCTTTAAGCATTCTTTGAAAACATTAGGTATTAAGAGAGATTAAATATAGTAACGCTGAGAGCCTTTATAATAAAATAACTAAAGTTTGTCGTAAAATTTATGTAATAAAATTTACATAACTTTCTGTTTAGAAAATAGAGTAAGTAACTCTACAAAACCAAATATGTGTTAAATTTAACGGATAAAAATACCAATTATTTATCACATGAGTTTTGGGAAAATTCTATATAATGATGCCAAATTCAATTCACAATAAATCATCTACGTTACATACATAATATTTTATAAAAAAATTGTTTAATGCTCTATACAAAATTATTTTGAAACTTTAATTAAATGGCATTAAAAGTTTTAATAAGAGTTCTTGAATAAATTTAGTTTTTATTTATTTTTCTTTCTTTTATTATTTGTTAATTGCAAGATGAAATAGCAGCAAATAAAAGTTTGAGGAAATGATTAACCAATCTTAAATATAATATATAAAATTGAATTTTTGTTTGTTCGTATTTTATGCGCTGTCATACTGTTCAATCATTTATAATAAAATTTTATCAACATATTGCTGGTACTTGCTCGAAGGCTATAGGCATGATATAACTATTACCATTTTTTTCGAACACAACAAAATTTACGAGCAAATTGTGAGAGATTGCAAATTTAAGTTCCACAGAATGTCATGCGGCAAGAATAGAAAGACAACGTTTATGTGCTGCCCAATCACGTGCATCAGAATCGAAGCAGCTCTTCTTGAAGGAAAATTGAATGGAGAAGATGAGCTGATTCCACGCATTCCCATTATTCGCGCCGACATGCCTTTTGATTTTAAATTACTCTAGTTCCCCGTTCATCTTGCATTATCAATGACCATCAACAATGCGAAAGGTCAATTACTTCAAGTGTGGATCGAACATAGAAAATCTTTGTTTTTCGCATGGCTAATTGTATGTTGGATGCTCGCGAGTTGGGCAACCATTCTTGGTTATTTGCTTTTTCTGAAGACGGAAAAAAATACTTTCCACCCTAAAGCATTTGAATAATAAAGGAAATGAAATGGAATTAGTATCATTTATTTTTCTCGTTTATCTATCATTCAATTTCAATGTTTTCATTGTTGTTAAGAAAATAAATATCATTCTATCTATCATTCCTAATTAAACAAAATAGCTATCTCTAATTTCAAACGATGTTTTCAAAAATTATTTCTTCTGCAGTAGCAACGCGCTCAGTATCAGCTACTTTAAAAAATGAAGGAGCTAGGGTTTTTTTTTGAAGAGAAGTAATTACTTTATATCTCTATTGAATTACTTTTTCATCCAAAATATCTTACATTTCAAATAAATTAAAATGCCATTATATTAATGTCCTAACTGGGAAAGGGAATTAAATGCTTTTGATAAAACTGAAATATTTGAAAAATGATTAATTTTTAGAAACATTTTGGATTTTTTTACACTGATTGTGTTGCATTTAAAATGGTTTTTCTGGCAGAAATTCCATTTCCTAATTTTGCAGAAATTTAGCCCCTTATTCTTTTACCTATTACAAAATTGTTTTATAAAATGCATTTAAAATTTAAATTTTTCTAAAGCGGATACAATAGTTGTTAATAGAAAAAGGGCTCAAAAACCGATTCCTTAGTAATTCTCCTTTTGCATATATGCATTAAAATTTCTGAGCACAGATATTTCAGATGTTTACCATATTCCAAAATAGAGAGTATGGGCTGAAATTCCAATCTTTTCGTCTTGGAAAAGCACATAGCTGCAAATTTTTTGTTGTTCTCACTGATCCATTGGAAGACTCAAGAGGAGTAGATACCAAAGGACATATGCCATGAATATCCGTATGCATCTGTAAAAGCAAATAAATCACTTTTTTCACAGTGAGGAAAATTTTAAGATAGATTTTCCCTATAAAATGCAATGTTAATTAATGTGTGTATTGGTTAAAAATTTGAAAAAAATACTTGGCCAATTTACGGTCGGCATTTTGCTGAATAATCCGTGTTGTCTAGAGATCATTCCACGATAATGAAAACTGATCCTGCCAATAAAATTAAACTTGTGTAAATAGTTATTTCAGTTAATATCAGTAGCAGTAGTAGTACAATTTAAATGTAGATGAAAACCCTAGACAGTACTCACGAAAATTTTTCACCCTTGCATAGAAGGGAATTTGTGTGTGGCTGTTTGGTAAAGTCATGGTCCAGTATTAATTATGGATTTTGTGGCATTAAGACAAAATGATGCAAGAATTTTTATTTTTATTTTACATTCTGACCCTTCGCTTCTGCTGTTGAATTTCTGTCGGAGTTGCATTTGGCTGGCTTTAAAAATGCCACAAAAATGTCCAAATATTGGTCATCCATCGCATAAATGAAGCCGAGATAAAACGAGAAAAAGAAAAAAAATATGAAATGGAAAGCATAACAGCACAAAGAAGTGAAAGAAACAGATTACATACGTCTCAATTACATGCTGATAAATCATCACAAAAGCACGACGAAATGAATCGATTAAATGATGTGCTACAACTTGGTTGCATTGTATTTCAGTATAATTAGTATAATTTGGAAATTCCACATAATTTGCATATAATTGCGGTTGTTGGAAGAATGAAAAAAGTTTGCACACATTGCAAAGCATTCAAATTTAAGAATGAAGCAACTAGGATGCGTTGTTTGAATGGTAAAGTTAAACTGACACCAGTGATAGTCCTACCTGTGTGATTGTTCTCTTTAGTCATTGGTACTGCAACAAAATCGATGCATTTTTTGAATAATATGCGAAATTATAACGCATTCTTTCAAATGAATTCGTTTGGTACAACGAATATAAAGAATGAGAATTATATTCCAACGCTCAAGAGTCACAAACATATATATCGTAGCAGCATATTCTTTAATACTATTTATAGATGATGAAAATATATTTTTGCAAATACATTTCATTGGAAATAAAAGTGATGTAGTAAATAAAACGTTGTGAAATTAACAAAACGAATAAAAGAAAGAACGGTGAAAGAACGGTATTTCATGAGAACAATCAACTGACTAAATTGTTCAAAACAATAATCAAGTTAATACCATCTGATGACCATAAAGCTGTATTCCGAGTTGATAAAACATCGTTTGGAGAACACGCTGGAAGATTTAATTCTTCAACAATCGATGACAATCATTATTGCTGGAGAACAATTTGAATCGCTCTACACTTACTTCATCGTCGAAAGTGTCGTCTTCAACATGTTGCAGAAATTCACCACTCTTGCGACGAATTACAGCAAACATACTGTTCAAGCAATGAGAAGATAGGCCTCATTTTAACATTAAACTGATCAAGCTGGCAAATGGTGAAGAAATAAACAAAAAGTGCCGTCCTATAAATTACCATTCATATAGAGTGATGATTTGAGAGAACGAACAAAATTACATTTTCAATTGTCGCTCATTAGTGCATTGCTGACCTGCATGAAAAGATTGAATCTGGATATTTACTATATACTGGCCTGATGGAGAAAAAACTGCGTTCTAAGGAATACATACACTTCTGTGATGCAATAAGCAATGTCTGCAACACAAATGATAAAGGCAAATTTACTATATTAAAGGCTATAGTGTCAAGACTGTAGGAAGTATGTCCAGGGTGTCATATATTTACTAATTTTTTTTTCTTATTGAGGAGAGTTACAAATATACCTCTAGAAATTTTGATACTTTAGAAAATCTCTGTTTCCTCTTAATAGCAAAAGTTACCTCTTCTATAAAAATGACGTTAAATAGAATACAATTAAACAAACTGCTTTGACTTCCTTTTATATTGGAAGACATAAGTTACTATAAAAATACACAAATAAGAAATTTTAAATAAAAAAAAGGTTTCAGAGAACAGTATAGCAATATTAAATCTGATAAAGATCAATAAAAACATATTTATGATGCAAATAGGCAACCTATATTTTTAATATCAACAATATTTGTGAAAAAAAATCAAGGAAATGTTTACGAAGAAAATAGTTTTATAAAAAATATGTATTGGTAATAAATATGGTAATAAAATAACAAGGATGATACAAAAAAAATTACAACATTCAATAAAAATTAATTTTTAAATGTGTACTTGCAATGTTTACTTTAAATTTGTACTTTTAATGTTTCTTCTAGTGAAGTAAACTGATCAGTTATGGATGATTACAAAATTATTATAAAAATTAATAGTGAAAGAAATTGCACCAAAAATATTAGAAAAAAATTATTCTAATATGGTATAGGGTTGTTTCGATGTACTGTAAAGAAGAATATGAAGTCTTTTAACGAATCACTTATATAAGTTAATTTCATTGTGGACACCACTGATAGCTCGAAGAATGTGAAGGCAGTATTCCATTTATCGTTACTTGCTGCTCAAAAATTCGTCTGTCTCACTGAAACAACATCTGATATCCTGAGTGTACCACTATCTTCATTTGGAACTGCAATCTCTTTGACCTTTACGTAACCACAACGTAAAAAAAAAAAATGTAATGGTGTAATATCAGGAGAGCGTGGCCACCTTTGACACTATTTTATTTCGTTGACATTATTCTATAACAATCGCATGTAAAATCACTATTTTGAATTTATTTGAACTGATTGTTGGATTAAAAAAATTACAAATACAATTGTTCCATAATAAATATATTTTACAAAAAATTATTTCTAAAGGATCCTTGGGTGCTCTCCTTTGATTAACTGCATTCAGAATTACCTGCTCAGATGAAATTATTGGAAGCTTAATTAAATATTGTTAGAACATGATACATTTAAATAGCTCTTGATTCTAATTTAGAGAAACTCTTGTTATTTCTAATTATCTACAAAAACGTATAGTGTGAATGAAATTCTGAAGCGCATTAACATACTTTCAAAATCCTTTTCTGTCTAGTTTTTATAATTCACTGCAGTGTTTGTTTTGACGAGTTTGAATAAGGTAAGTATGTGCTTAAAATTTTAAATTAGAATACTTTCTTCAAAATCTATTTCCTCTTTATATCATATATTTGCTTTGTTTATTTAATGAAAGAATCTTCTGTGAAGGTTCTACAACTTCATTCTAAGCTTCATCAAATGTATTATTATTATTTAATCAAACAAAGCACATATATGATTTTTTGAAGAATTTCTAGGTTCCCAACTGAAAAGTTGAGTAAAGGAATATTTGCGAGTGTTAAAGTGTTTTCTCACACACATGAGTATGAGTTTATGAGTTTGAATCATCATTTTTTTTGCTTTGAGTTATTTTATACAGTAAAGAAAATGA
>JAOUZG010047196.1:1788478-1806913 GCA_026289955.1 Argiope argentata
TTTTTTTTGCTTTGAGTTATTTTATACAGTAAAGAAAATGAACACACAATACCTCTTTTTTAGCGCTTGTAGTATAAGACAGCTTGAACACGAAAGCTGATAAAGCTCCTCTTTTAATATTCTTAAAGTGTATTGGGTCATTTTCGTCTGCATATATTTCAGAGACTTCACCATTAGCGAGAGAGAATAACACAGGATACCTAAAAACATTTGCAAATTCTCATTATTTATTGTTAAAAAATCCAGAACACTGAAAAATTTAATAATATAAAAAATTCGAAAAAAGTACTTAGAAATAAGAATTTAAAACCCAATAGCTCGAAATAAAAGGAGTTTATTAATATGTAGTAGAAAAATTGAGTTGAATTAACATGAATTAGTTATTAAAGGAATTAAGTAATGCACATATTGCTCCTTTCATCTAAACATTTGACACTAAAAAATTCATACAATTATGTATGTTTCATTCACACATTTTTAGCATATTTGATGCGCTCTTTTACCGATGTTTTAAGGATGACTTTTTGTGAGGAATTTCCTGCCATTTTAAAACTCTAGAATTTTGTAGTTTTTTTTTATTTTAGAATATCATGAAATATTTTAATAATTTTAGAGCTTTAAATTTTTAATTAATGTATTAATTTAGCTATAATTTTTTTTACTTAGGAGACGTTATTATAAAGTTCATTTAAGTAATATTAATTTTTAGATTTCCACAACATTTGTAATAATGAACTCTAAAATAAATTATACTAAGTAGAAAAGAATAAATAAAAAAATAAAACAAGCTTTGAATATCGTTTCATTATTGCAGTATAATATAGGAAAATATTACATTTTATCAAAAATCAAGCTTTATAAAAAATAATAAAACAATGTAATTATAAGAAAAAAAAATATTGAATATGCATTGAAAATCATTACCAACAGGGAATTAAAAGATGAATTTAATGCGTATATTTATATGGCAACTGTTTCCTTTTGACGCTTTTATATTTTTATAAAAAATTAAGGTTGGAAATTAAGAATATTATAAAAAGATAAGAATTAAAAAAATTATTATTTAAATCATAATACGAGAAAGGCAAAATATAATATTTGCTATTCTTGTGGATTAGCAAAATATTTATTGAAAAATATGAAATGAAGGGAAAAATTCGTAAAAATATAAGGAGCTGAAAGCAATACTAAAATTGAAATTAAAATATATTACGAATCTGATTATCATTTCGATTTACTTAAGAATGTTTATACATTGAAGTGACAAAAGTCATGGAATAGCAATATATAAATATATGGATAGCAGTGGTATCAAATATAAAATGCATAAATGGGTGGTGCATTGGTAGATCTTTCATTTGTATTCACGTGATACACGTGAAAAGGTTTCTGCCATGATTATAGAAGTATGACGTGAATTAATAGACTTTGAACGTGGAATGGTAGTGGGAGTTAGACGCATGGAACATTTAATTCAGAAATCGTTAAGGAATTCAACATTCTGAGATCCACAGTATCAAGAATGTGCCAATAATACCAATTTTCATGTAAAGCCTTCATCCGTAGATAATAACTGCCTTCTCTTAATGACCGAGACCAGCGATATGTGCTTAGAATTGTCAATACTAACGTACAAGAAGCATTACGACGAACGTATTTGTTAGATCAATGCTGAGAAATGTGATTTTAATGGCTATGACAGCAACAGACTGATTTGAACACCTGTACTAACTACAAGATTTTGTCAGCCGCGCTTCTCCTGGTCTCATAATTATAACGGTTGAAACCTAGAAGTTTGAAAAACCATGGACTGGTCAGATGAATCATGATTATAGTTGGTAAGAGTTGATGGTAGGGTTCTAATGTGGTACAGACCCCACGAAGCCATGAACCCGAGTTTTCAACAAGGTACCATGCAAATTTATGGTGGCTCCATAATGGTGTGGGTTGATTTTACATGAAATGTACTGGATCCTTTGGTTCAACTGATCTCATAATGGTTAAATTTTGCTATTACGGGTCACTTTAAGCCTTTCTTGGACTTCATATACTCAAATAACAATGGAATTTCTATGGATGGAAATGCGCAATGTCACCGGGTTGCAACTGTTCGGGCTTGGTTTGAACGTTCCTAACATTTTCAACGAATGATTTGGTCACCTAGATAACTCGATCATTTACAGGATGTATTTGAGAAGTCATTTCATTCACAATATCTTACACTAGCAACACTTTAGCAATTATAGGCGTCTATAGAGGTAGTATGGCTTATTAATTCTGAAATAAACTTTCAGCGACTGGTTGAGTCCCTACCGTGAAGAGGTACTAACTTCGGAAAAGAGATGCGCCACGTTATTAGGAGGTATACCATGACTCTTGTCACCTCAATATAACAGTACCACATAGTCTGCATCTGAATTTCAGATTTTCAAGTTCTCTAGTTTATAAATATTTTATCATGTTCATTGATATATTTTGTAAAATAAATACGTTCGAAGATGCTAAAAAATATAAAATAAAACAAAGCAGCATTTGCAACTTTGATTACTTGGAAAGTTCGGGAAGAGGTTGATCTGCAATCCAAGCAGCCTCATCACCAGTTGGACCTCCAGCGGTATTCAATTTGCAGTCATTAAGATTTAAGGTGTAGTAGCAATCTGTTGTATGTGACAAAGCAACGTCGCATTGAATTAAAATCTTGCTTTTATTATTTGTAATACCAGAAGCCTCTGCTATCGCCTCACTTGAAAATCTATAGTTGTATTCGAATCCAGAATGCAATATACTCTCTGAAAAAACACCAAAACAATTATGACAAGCACCTTGTGAATTTGTGATAAATTTTATTTCAAAATGCCTAATATATACTCGCATAAATAAAATTGTTATAATAATTTGAAACATAAAATATAAAAAATATTATTTATTCAAATCTGGATAAATAAATTCTTTGTAACCAGCGAGTTAGTTAGCAATTTAAATATCTCTTAACGTATTGACAAGTTTGATTTTCTATATAGGACAACATAATGTATAATAGTGTTCAATATTACACTATTATTATTATATGATATAATATTGAACAGTATATATCGACTTGACTTTTGATTTCCATTTGATTTTTTTGCTATTCCGAACTGATCTGCTCTATCAACAGTACTTTACTCAATCTTCTAGCCGTTAATTTGAGGAAATAAAAGATCTGCAGTTACTGAAAGTGCATCGCTACAGATTGCTCGATAGAAAAGGCTTGAATTTTTTTCTTGTCTCCAGATGGGAGTATGGACTGGAAACATTTGTGACGATTTCAGGTTTCCATTACATTTAATTTCCTAGAATAGCACGAAATTTCCTTTGAAAGCCTTCAATTGTATAATAAACTCAATTTGCTGTTTTTAGCAACATAGCACGTAAAAATTTTTTCATTGCATTGCATTAATTTAGAATGTAAGAACTAAACTGTTATCTGTAATAACTAACTGTTTATTTGTTAAAATTAAAATGAATATAATGAAAAAGTTTCTATTTCAAAGGTAGCTTGCATCAAGAGGGGAAAAATTCAGTTTTGTTTGCAAACGTTTGGAAAGAAACATTTTGAACAAAATTCCATGGAATATCATTGTATACTGGCAAAAATGGAATTCTCAAATTGTCATAAATTAGAAAATAAAGAGAATTAGTAATTTTGATTAGGATAATTTCCTATTTTTTCAATTCTTCCATTAAATGTTTTCCCAATCCTTCTGTGTCGTCCCATGTATTCCATATGAAAACAATAGATATTTCATTTGTTAAAGCACTAAGATAGATCTCATTGCAGTTTACTTGAAAATGCGTCATTTTGAGTGCGGTCCTCGTCTTTTGCATCACTGGTGCAATAATTAATTTGATAGAATATTCTTTAAAAAAATTCAGATGTCGCTCATTTAAATATAAATGATTTTAAAATGAGGTGGTTAACCTTCTTGAAAAAAAAATTCTCTCCATTCGGAGTTCTGGAACATCTGTTTCTTAGTAGCAAAAATGTAGTCTGGCAATAAGCGATTATTGAGAATTCGATTTTTATTATTAAGTTTGGTTTAGTTAGTCAACGTCCGGGGCTATTTTGGGAGGGATCTTGTAATTTGGAACAGCGGTCAGATGGCGAGGACTTTACTGGAGCTAGCTCCCCCTTCTCTCCAAGTTTCAACACTACACAAGCTGGAGGATATTTGCCCTCGACGGATTTATCGTGCATGAGGTCTACGTACACGGTGGTTCTTCGGTAGAATTGGATTCCGAGCCTAAAGTCCTCCATTTCCAAAGCCGGGACCTTTTGTGCAGCCCAACGCCACCCCAATTTTTTTCAATAAAGAATTAGGATATGACCGTTAGACTTTATATCCTCCGTCTTGAAGGAAAGCTTTCTGTTATTAAAAAAAGTAAGACTAAAAGGGCTCTTCACTATTCATCCCCAATCCAATAAATAATTCTGCTTAAAAAACTTTTTAGCAATATTTGGAAAATAAAGGATTTTAAGAAATTCTACCAATGCAAGCTCTCTATTTACAAAGATTTCAATAATGGAATAATAATACTACCTTTTAAACTTATAATAAGTAAATTCAGTAAGGTTTTGTTGTGATATATTTTATTTGCCATGTATTTCTTAAAACGTTCATGTCTTTGTAAGTTAAAGACGGATTGGTTTTCCCAAACCCAGATTCATTTGAACAATTTTCCGAGCAGGAAATTTATTTTTCCTGGGCATCTTGTAGAAGCCTATTGTAGGCCTTTTTTGCATCCTTGCTGGTTTCCTTTAATGCGAGAAAGTTACTTATTTAAAATTTTCTCAAAAATATCTGGAAAGGAGTTTTTTTTATTTCTATTGTAAAAATTGTAAAAGCGAACATAGTATTTTTTTTTACATTGTCTAGTTCAATTATATACATTTAAATAAAATTAAAGCAAAGAGCAAATTATAAACTCAAATGCTACATTGAAATCAAACAGAATTATTATTTTGCTTGAATACTACGGGAAAGGACGATTAGTTGAAATGAGTTTTTTTACTGGAGCTGATTTAATAAAATATTATTTTTGTATTATCCAGTTTGTCTGAGAATGGAAAATAAATTTATGTTGTGTGCTCATAAAGAGAATATCCACTATACCATCCTATCAAATGATAAAAATTACAGAATATGTCCTCTATTTATACACCATACACTGAAAGGTGTCCCCCCCCCTTTCAATTGATTGCCATTTTTTTCTCATTTTGTCATAGGAGATTACAAAAATAAATTGTTATAGCTCACTTATCATATAAAGATAAATTTACACCATTTAATATTGATTTGTAAATATCTTTCTGTGTGGGTTACTTGGGATAATTAGAAGGAATTTTGCAGAAGTTGCCCTTTTCTTCAATTTAAAATATTCTTAAGATAGAGTAAGTAAGTCTGTTAATTAATGTGAATATGTAATTATAATCTGGAAGTTTTTTTTTTCAAAATTGACTTATTAATTAACTAGTCTTAGTAATAGAGATGTTTATAATTACCCCTGAAATCATGAAGCTATTGAGAACTCTTATGGTCACAGTAGCGAACTGATTTGAAGAGAGTATATTTGCAATGTTAAGAAGTTACTGCTATTGTCTAAAGAAACTACTCCGTATCGTTATTGCTTATTTTTTTACCAATCGATGCCAATTACCCAAAAATTTTCTTTTATTACAGGTTTAAAATACTTTATTTTAGGAAATAGGACTTATAAAGAGACACAACTATTTAACACTTTTAATTTGGAGCAACTTGTAATCAGTATGTCCAGTTTCGTTGGAAGTTTAGTTATATTAACGTCCGATTTTAAGGCAACACTAGGGATATTTTCTAAATAGACCTCATAATTTTGAGCCATGATCAGATAACGAAGACAACACCTGAGCGGGCACCCACTCTCTCTGAAATGCCGCGCCACTTCAGCGGGAGGAGAATTGGCAACGGCAGATTTAACCCGCACTAGACATACGACGGTACGCCGGTTCCCATGGAGAAATGGGTCTCGAAGCTGACACCCAACTGTGCCGAAGACGAGATCTTACCACAAGACCACCGCTACCAGTTTGTCGAAAAGGGGACCTTTATAGAAACAGAAATAACTGAACATTATAAGATATGGGAAAGAAATATATAATACTTAGAAACTTACTTTAAAATAATGAGTACTACTGGGTCATTTTAGCAGTAGAAAAAAGGCGTCCCATTTCAAGTAGAACGTCCAATCTCTAATTTAACTCATTTTTCTCTGACATCTGTACTGCCAGAAAAAAACTATTCAACGACTGCATCTGGTAGCATAACTTTTATTTAACCTTCGGCAGTCGTAATTGCTAAAACAAATTCATTTTTATCAAATTGCTTATTTTCACATTTATTAAATACACCTAATCGCTATTAACTCCATCAATCCTTAGTTTAGTTTAATTATATTAACATCGCTCGTAAAACAACACAAGGGCTATTTTTAGGACGATCCTCGTAATGTTGAACTGCCGTCAAATGACTAGGACGACACCTGAGCTGTCACCCCCTCACCACACTACACCAGTGGAAAAACGTTTGATAATGGCGGATTTAACATGCAAAAGACCCCCTTACACGAAGGTTCTTGAATGGAATCGGGTCTCGAGCCTGAAACCTTACCTTACCATCTGGTCACCGAGACCTCCTACATAATGTATTAAAAAATACGTGTTTGTTGAAAATTTAATCGTGAATAACTCTAAATGTGACTTTTACCATCTTCACTATCTTCGTTTCTTACTGAAAAGGGACAAAAATCGTCATCTTCAGATTCATCTTTCGGTATCGCTTTTTTCCTTCCTTGAGGTCACTTTTCGTATTTTCTTCCATAATCGGCGTCGATCACATCAAATCATAATTAATAATGGTGTCTGCAGTATGTGTACATCACATAGCAGATTATTTTAAAATATCATTTAATTTTAAATGAAATAATAAAACTTTATTTACTGGTCAGGATTTTACCGCGTACCTAGAATTTAGTCATACCAAACTGTCCGACTCGTCCGAAGTCTCACGGATTTAAACCATAAGGCTGAATGACAGGACTTCCGCAACAGCAACGATGGTGGGAACAGAGGTTGAGTTCTAAGGTCCATCAATGGCCACGCTATAACCCTTCCCTTAAGAAGTACGTTCCCTCATCGATGAGAGGAGTCTACTCCTACAAATTCGTAAACTCTCTTGGGTGTCGAGATCCAACCACCATGCCAGAAGCCTTTCATCCTCAATTACGAGGTGTCCCCACGGGGGGGGAGTATGGGAGACTTCGGCTAATTGGCACACTGGGTAAGTTGACACTTTGCTAATAGCGCAGGTAAAAAACACTAGATTGCAATAAAAGTAGGAATAGAATAAACAGGAAGTATGACTTCATGCGGTCAGAAGTTTTCAGTCAGTTTTATTTGGATCTACAAATACTTGAGGTCAAATTGCTTTTTTTTTTTTTGCTTCGAAAAGCGGATATTACTACTCATTGGTTTTTCTTCTAAAATATACAAGATCAGCAATGAAGATTCTCGCATGTTACATTTAGTATTTTAATATTCATGAACGTGTTTGTGAGAAAGTATCTTATAATTAATAATATTTCTGAATCAAAAATGCAATCAAAACCGAAATAATGGGACGGGTCTGTTGACACCAAACCGAGCTGGCCACGTTGGCACGGCCGGGGCAGGTTGGCTTTGCACTTTTAATGATGCTGATGATTTACTCTTCTAATTTTTTTCTGAACCATGGTCAGAAACTGAAAGAGGATTTAAAACTGTACTTTGACCCCCCCCCGGGTCGTTATTGTGGAAGCAGTAAAATCGATATTGTATAAAGAATTGTATTCAAAGGTTGCTAAAATATAGGGGATACCTTTGCATTCCCTAAACACTATTGCCAAAATGCGTCAAAAGTCGCGGGTGATTATCCTTTGACTTTCAGTTACCTGCCAACACGAAAAATGTTCAGCTTTCAGGAGGAAGCAGATCTCGCAGAATATGTAAAATGAGCGTCAGATGTTTATTTTGGTCTTAGTACGAAAGAAGTACGGAATGTTGCGTACCAGTTTGCTATTTCATTAAAACGGAAAGTGCCTTATTCATGGGAAGAAAATCAACAAGCAGGCGAGGACTGGTTCAGCTTACTTTAAAAAAGCTCTTCTTTATTCATCAGAAGGGTAGAAGCAACGAGTCTCAGCCAGTTCCTTTAATCCTTTGAGGGCGGAGGACGCATATTTTCGTCAAAAATATGGACAAATACGCTACTTTAAAAATTTCTCGCTCGCAAAGGGTTAATAAAACAAACGTTGCAGTATTTTTTAAACTTTTAACGCAGTATTACAAGTACAGTTTTGGACCTTCAGATATACGGAATTTGGAGGAGACAGGGATCTCAACTATTGAAAAACCTGACAGGGTGGTTACTCAGAAGTGATTTAAACAGATTGGCAAAAGGGCATTTGGAGAAAGACGTCAAGTTGTCTGTTGCTGAAAGAAATGACAATCAACTACTGCAAGTTTTATCATCCCTAGATACTGAAGTACTGATCCCATTTACTGTTTCAACGTAGGAAGAATATAACCATTACCAAAGACTAGAGCAAGAGAAGGTACAAGAAAAGGACGAAGGTAGATGCAGGCTTCTATTTTGACAGATATCCCGGTGAAGGACACACTTCCGGTAGAAAAACAAGCCGTTAAGATAAAAAGATTAAAAACAACTGTGAAAACCAAGACTAATGTCTTTCGCAAGAAAAGTTATAAAACGCCCCGAAACAGGAAAGTGGCCAAAGATGAAATGCAGAGAATAAAAGCTAAATTCAGGAGGCAAATCTTTCATTCTTAGAGAGAAGAAGAAAGAAGGTCTCCAGGTGAGGAAGATGATGTTGACATCAACTGTGATTTGATTTAAAAATAATCGGATAATTTGAATTTAGAAAAAGATCCAGAGGTCAATTATTTTGTAGTAATAAAATTGTTAATTGAAGATAAAATAACGCTTAAGTTTTGAATCCAAAGAACCGCCAAGAATGGAAGGGGAACTTCCTCAAGAAAAGTTGTAAAATGACGAACGCATTTATTTTCTCCAATAATTCTCAAATAACAGTTACCTCATTAGGTTGATTTAAAATGGTTCCGCTACCGCCTTTGGACAATGGAGCGACAAAGAGTTAAAAAAATTTCTGCAATTAAAAGGCCATCTGAGTTTGTTGTACACTGGTTAAATGTTATTATGTAATTATTTAAAATTTAGTTCAATAATTAAAATGTTTTTTTTTTCATTTTCTTTTTAGATAAATACCTATAGTATAAATGAGAAAAAAGGAAGAGAGAGCCTGCCCCGTGTATAATGAAAATGTACCCCGGCCTCGGGACACGTTGACACCGATGAAGTTAGCTCATTCAACGCGATATTGCTCGCTTATTTTTTCATCAAACTGTTATTAATTTTGTCTTATACTAACCAAAGGATGTAAGAATCTGTTGGAATACATATCGGCAATATAATCATCAAAAAAAATTAGGAAAATTCGTAAATAAAATTGATATTAACCTGCCCCGATAACCCCTACCTAAAGTTAATATGACTTCCTTTCATATTTTAAATTAATCTAAATATGTGAAAAATGTTGGTTTTCATTACTAAAAAAGCTTATTTCTATCACAAGATAAAAGTTGTCAGAAGTCATAGAACACTATTCTGTTTCTCAGGAAACAGAACAGTGTTCTCTGTTCACCAAAAGTGAACATTGAATCTTATATTTATCTTACAGATCTGCCATACCCTATAGATAGAAGAAATATACAACTGCAATTTAACTTGCGAATAATCGATTTAGGGTTAATGATATTTATGAAAGTTTCGGCTTCAATTTTTTAAAACACTGTTACAAGTGAAGTGAAGAAACGTAAGAAAATAATATTGAAAATAGGGAGAAAAATTTTGTTTGTCTCCTTCTGAAGTGCCTTAAAAAAGACACATATTCCAGTTTTCTAAAGCTTCATAGTTGTTACTGTCCTAAATTACTTCCACTGACCCTATATTTATACTTCAGAGTTATCTAATTTTTACTTAAAATATGACTTCAAAATCGAACAAACATGTAAATCTTTTTAGATTATATTTGAAACAGTTTTCTTGATCAAAAATACAAAGTTTACCAACCGAATTTGTAAAAAGTTTACCTTCTGTACGTCCACAATATAGTATAATTTTTAAAATCCAACATTTCAGTAAATTCATCTCTAATACTTGTATTCATTTATAAACTTAGAATATAAATTAAATATAATATAAATTATAATTTTTCCTTGACATTTTAAGACTATTTTTCTTTAAAAATATTTCCTTTGCATTATTTCTTATGTCTGTTTGCGTTCAAACAATAAGTACTCAATAACAATATTGGAGCCTTTCAACGCTCTAATAATTATAAATAGGGGGGGGGGGATACTCTGCTGAAACATTAATTAATGAACCTCATTTTTATAAATTGCATATATTTTACATTATTTATCAAAATTCTTAGCATCGTTTTGACGGTATGGTTTCCAAGCACACAGAGTTTATAAAGTTTAAATTAACGATAAGCGATTATTTGAATATCAGTACAAAATTTTCAATGCTATGCTCCAGATTCAATGCAATCCTTTAGAAATTTTTAAGCTAAATATTACTTTAATTCACTATTTAACTCCAAGTTAATATTCGCATTTTTAAATCATATATCTAAGCCAAAAGTTTTGTGATTTTCTTTGAATAAATTGAAATTATTTGTAGTAGTAAAAATGTATCAAAATGTCGAAACAAATTTAAACAAAGATTAATGATTCAAATAGAATTCAATACAGTTATAAAAATTAGCTTTTTCTTGCTAGATACGAGGAAAAGAATTCTAGAATTCTTTGTTGTGTTTTGCTTCAGCATTAGATTGAAACTATGACTTAATTAAGTAATTGCCAAAGAGTGAATTCCAATTTTAGAAATTGAGTGCCACAATTTCTCTTAAAACCTTCAAGTCAAATAAATTAACTCGTATGAGTGTATTCCACTCATATATTTTTATGACATAATAATCATCATGAGCATACGGACTCTTCTCGGCCATTTCTCTTGCTCTACTTCATGAGATTTTAAATTCATCTAGTAATTCAAAGTTCACTTTTACATTATAGTCATCCTTTATCTCAAAATATCCTCTAAGTAAGGATTCTAACCGATAAAGAAGAAAATATTCTTTTATTTTTCAAGTCAAAGTAATCAAGATTTGCTCTCTCTTCGATTACACTTGATGAAAGCAGTCTTTTTTCCGGATACCGCAGGAGATAAAAATGAAATTACTGACAAGATTATTGCAGATCAACATGAATGTAGAGTTCAACAACGTGAAGATTTCCAGTTCGGTTCCGCTTAAGAACCGTTGAGTGCGCGCTTCTGGCACACCTTAAATTATATGTCGCTGATCGAATGCGCTCCCACGAACGAGGCGCAGAAAAAGGAGGAGAGAAGGAATGAGGGCTGTTAAAAGCATCGAAAATCAAAGAGTTTTAAAAGTAAAGTAGGCAACACATTGAGAATGTTTAGTATGATAACTATTGAAACATTTGAATTACAGCTCGGCAGGACTCTGATGATATAACTCTTTGTAGACGAAACAATCTTATACTAAAAATAATAAATGGAGTTAAAAAGTTAATTAATTATATAGAGTATCTTAGTAAATTTGTTAATTCATTTGACAAAATAGGCGCCATTCCATCATTCAGCATCTTTTGTGTAGTATTAAAAAATCATATATTTTAAGGTAATTAGCGAATTATATTATACACACTACTATCTACATAACATACTGGCGAGATGCTCGGAATATCTAGCATCTATGTTTTACTCCACTCCGAAACCGAGAATATATATTTTAAAAAAATTTCCGATTAAGAGAATTATGCATCATTGGATTTTATTCTTTCGAGTGCAACCGTTTTGTGTTAAGTCTAAAGATGTGAAAACTTACCGACATCTGTTGGTGGACAAACTTCGGATTTGTGGCTACCTAGAATAGGGAAATAGTGTCACTTTGTGTATTTTAAATAAACGAAAGGTCTTTAATAATTAAATAAATTTAAGAGCATAATTTGATTCAAAGTTTGAAAAATAATACCATGCATTAAATTCATATATTTCAACATTTTCTAAAGGCCATAAGCATTTTCTTTTATTTCAATCAACAATATAGCAGGGAAAACAGTCTTAAATGTAGGAATATTAATTAACACATTAAAGCACGCAAAATGGCAAAATGCATATCTGGTGAAATATCGAACATAACTTCTCGTTCTCATAATTTTTTATCTACAAATATTTAACAAGTCCTTGAAGAATAGTAGAAAAACACTGAAACAATTTCATCAGAAATTTATTTATTAACTTATCATTTAAGGACAGTTTGGGCATAAATTACTAAAAACAAAAAAATCAGGAAAAGAATGAATTTTACCATTAGTATAAGCGAAATTTTTTATACAAAAGTATTTGGCTGCTGCATAAAAATGCCGTTAAAAATAATTAATTAAAATTTTTTTATTAACATGCGAATGATTTTAGCGCTCAGGTATATCTTAGGACATAACTTTTTAATTTTAAAATGGTATAACATTTGCTCAAGATTGTTAATTTAACTATATAATTTTTAGTAGATACTCTTTGTTGGGGAAACTTTTTTTATGTATCAAAATTTTGCTACGTTTGAATGACTTTTATTTATACCGAATGCTAATATACAGTTTCTTAGTTGTTTTCAAACAGAAAAAAGTAATTAATCGATAAATAATGTATCATTCATTACTTTTGCATTTTATAACATGATGTGAATTTTCAGAAATTACGCACAATAATTAATTTTCATTTGCAGTAATGAGTATTTTTCATTGGAAATATTCCACTTTTATGTAACTTTTTTTAATTGTTAAAGCAATACCAATATTTTTGGGAAGTTATTTTATCGATTAAATTTGAAAGGGCTTGCTTCACATGAAGGAAATAAAACCAATCTTACGTGTAAACAGAATCAGAAGACAGGATACGATACTCAGAATCCACATCTTGGAAAGCTGAACTGCTACTGTGATTTGTCAAACAATTTCAATCGCACTTATATCAGATTAAATAGAGGGATGGGATAAAAATGAAAAAGAGTTGCAGTTCGATCATTACGATCAAAGATACGGAATTTGAAACGCTATTTTTTATTATTTATAAAAGTAATTTGCGTAGGAAATTTTTATTAATTTCATTGACAATTAAAATTTTTTTAATTACATCAATATACTCAAAGAAAATCTTGCATCTTTGTTGGTGCATTTCAAAAGTTAATAATAGCCTAAATAACAGGATCCCAATGAACATTTTTAGATTTTATATTTAGAAAATTCAAGGAATTTAAAAAGTAAAGAAATTTAACATAGTCAAAACAAGTAACATAAAAAAATTAAGCCAATTCTTACTTAGGTCAATATTTTTTTTTATTTTAGTTACTTTTTACTAAATAATTACGATTAATATGAATAATTTATTAAAAATTTATAGATTTTCGCAAGAATTGAACTCGCATTCTTCACCTCAACGGAAAAAATACAGAAATCTTTGCATTTTACCGATTGAGTTACTGCCTGCAGAGCTCAACTCTCCTTACAAACTGCTAAAACTGTATTTAAAGTATTAAAAATTAATATAATTTAATTAGTGTATTATTAATTGAAAAAACTCTATTAATGTCTAGTGCCATCCACTACAAGTTATAAAAATGTATTTGAACTCGAATGGATGCATAAAAAGTATTTTATGAACGATTGAAAATTCACACACACACACACACACACACACACACACACACACACATACATAATGAATTAGAAACCACATTTATTGTCTGACCTCCCTTTAAAAGATGGTCTTGTATGATTTCGTTTAGCAGCCGATTTTAATGATTGCTTCTTTTTTCGAAGAAAATTTGCCCCAATAAACTCAGACGTAAACACTTTTTTTTGGAAACAGATTTATTTGCGATATGAATTCTGATTAACATATATCAATTGATTCAGAAAATGCTGAAAGATCCTTTTATAGATTATCGATTCCATTTGAAGATTGATTGAAATTTCATTATTTCTGCAGCCTGCTAGATAAGGAATAAGAATTCCGTTTCTCTACCAGCTGTACGAATGCAGTTTTTATATGTTTTTATTTTAGGAGACTTTATACAAGGTGGCCAGAAATAAAACACCCCTACTCTGACCTCCATGGATATCGAACTACTCAGTGTAAAGGCTCAAAATTTTGTACACATACTATTCAAAATATGGGGAAACGGATTTCACGAAAAAAAAATTAGTTCCTGAAATCATCGATAGGTGGCGCTGCACAACTGGAACTATGATCAAAAGACACAAATAATAATAAAAATTAAAATGTTTATGCGGAATGGAATGCTTCCATGCTTCCTTTTTAATTTTTCTGCCCCTTATGGAAAATAAAAATAGTAAAGAAGCTAGAACTCCCGTTGTAACTGCAATTTCATACTGTAACCAGAAAAATTTGCATAAAGCATGGTTAGAAGCCATGTTAAAAGGTGGGGAATGTCATTCTTATTAGTGATGGCTGTCGCGCTGCCAGAACGCGCTTTGCTTGTGAAGTTGTTTTACGAGAATAAAGGAAATGCTCCAGCAGCACTTCGAGAGTTTCGCCGACTTAAGGATTTTTGTAAGGGACCATTGCTTCCACAAGCTCTCAGTAGAATGATCGCTCGATTCGAGGAAACTGGACATCTTGGAGTTCAGCCTGGTCGAGGACGCAAACCGGTTCGTTCAGATGTCGTTGAAGATGTTGCCACCGGTATTGTTGAACAGTCAATGGATAATGTTTTAGGCTGCAGTAGTGCACGTGCAGTGTCACGACACTTGGGTGTTCCCTATAGCACAGTGTGGAACGTACTCAGAAAAATGGTGCATTGTTTCCCGTACAAAATCCGCCCTAATCAACAATTGCTGGCCACAGACAGGGAGATGCGACTGACCTTTGCATTGACATTTCTTGCTAGAGTTGAAGTGGATGCATCGTGGCCGTGGCAGATTCTGTGGAGCGATGAGGCCCAGTGGAACAGTGAACACCCATAACTGTCGCATATGGGACACGACAAACCCCCGTACCTTCCAAGAGATTCCACTCCACTCACCGAAAGTTACAGTCTGGTGTGGATTCACAGCCACATTCATCCTTGGACCGTTCTTTTTCGAAGAGGTTACTTCCAATGGCCTTGAGACATGTACCGTGACGGCCAACAGGTACAAAAGGATGCTCGAAACATTTGTTGTACCCCATTTGCAGCAGCGCCAATGCCTTGACACCATTACTTTTATGCAAGATGGAGCACCTCCACACATTGGACTCCCTGTGCAACAGTTTCTTCGCCAACATTTCACCACTGACAGAATAATCAGTCGCGCGTTTCCGACAACTTGGCCATCTCGTTCACCGGATCTTAATCCGTGTGATTTTTGGCTTTGGGGACACTTAAAAAACCTTGTTTATCGAGAACGTCTGATAACCTTGGCAGATTTGAAAGAGAGTATCAGTCTGCATGTGAGAAGCATCTCAGATGACCAGTTACGATCCGCAGTTGAACAAGCTGTCCACAGACTTCACATTTTACATCTTCAGGAAGGGAACCATATTGAGCAGCATTCCCTGCATCGATAACGTCCTTGTTTCATGTATGCTTGGTACTTTCAAATAAAATGTGTTTAAAACGTGTTTTTGTGTCTTTTCAGCATACGTCCAGTGATACAGCGCCACCTATCGGTGATTTCTGGAACTAAATTTTTTTTTCGTGAAATCCGTTTCCCCATTTTTTGAATAGTATGTCCACAAATTTTCAAGCCTTTACACTGAGTAGTTCGATATCCAGGGAGGTCAGAGTAGGGGTGTTTTATTTCTGGCCACCCGGTATATCAATAAACACAGTTTTTTTCTTACATTTTCTTTTAAATACCACCGAATGAGGCATTGGATGTAAGTTACATTTTTTCTATTATGAAAATTTTAAAAACACGAATAGTCGAAGAACGAATAGAAGAAAATCGAATACGCTTATAACGTTTTTTCTAATTCAGATCATTTTAATAAATTTGTGATTCTATTACATTTATTTCTCTTTCTAACATTTTGTCCTACTTCAAAAAATAGTCCATTCAATAAATTTTCTCATCAAATTTAACAAAGCAAAGTGTAAATTCTCAGGAAGATTTTAGTAACGTTCTCTAACGAGAAAAAAAGTGGATTTAATATTAAAAAATGTCTAGTTATATATATTTTTTACAAGATATAAAAGAATATGTGTAATAACGCATTTCTCTAATGGTTTTTAGTACCATTTTCTGTTTTCAAAATGCCAAATTATGGATAAAATTAACCACAATTTTTTTTAATGTGTTACTTTTAAGGTACTTAATATAAAGTTTTCTAATATTAATGAGGGGGTGTTAGTCAAGCAACAACAAGTTTAAATTAGTTGATATTTGAGAATTTAATGAGTGACACTATAGTTAAGTTAATGATGATGCACAAATTGAGGATGTTATATTTACAGAACGGGACTATGGTACTCAGGTGCAGAGCTAGCATTCGTCTTTTAAACAACACGTCGTAATAGTTTGTCTTCACATCGCCTCGTTTTGGCTGGCGTCTACTGACAACAACTCCCGTTTCCTCTGCCGCATTTCTCAATGGCGGGAAATGAGATAACTGACACCTCATTAATACTGCGCTATGAATTTTCAAATATTTTATTTTTTGCCTCAGTGATGGGAACAGCACAAAAATTGCATAGAAAATCAGAATGATCCATTCTTGGATTAACATGCATTACTTCATGTTATAGGAGATACATGGTTGATGAATTTCGTTGATAATGATCCTTGCTCCAATGGACCTTACTGTTTATTGATCAAGTAATGAGTGGCAAGGCATAAACTTTGAAAAGAACAAAATCTGATCATAAGACATTTGTCGACCTCTCTTCTTAATAATAAGCCATAAGAAAATTTTGCATCTAAATTTCTGTTTGTATCATGTAATTATAACACGCTCATGAGGAATAATTTGTAAATATTCTCCACTTTGAGAAAATAAAAACTAACTCATAATTTCTGGATAAAACGACAGTAAAATATCTCATGATTAAATAGGGGAAAATTTAATATTTCGTTGTGTATAAATATCATATCAATCTTTCAGTTTTGTTATTTATAACATTTTTTGTCCTTTGCTGTTAGCTGTTACTGAAGTTTGCACTATGCGAGCAACACATCAATCTGCATCGACAAAATTATTTGCTTTTGTTGAATTCATGAATTGAGGTAACTGCAGAAAATAGGAGGTTTTACACGTTAAAATCATTAAAGAACAAATGAAAAGATTAATGAATGAGAAATCTTCAGTTTAAACTGAAATAAGAAAGTCAATGTTCAGATCATATTTTAAAATAAATTTTTCTAAAGATATGATATAGTTTCTTTTATTCGATATTTGATTTACGGAGTGAATCATTTTCATTCATTTTTGGCTTTGTTTATATTTTAAAAAATTAATTTTTTTTATGACATTCTGTTTTTTAATGAATCAAAGGATATGAGTGCAAATAAAAATTCATCCCGCCAGTGGCTCTTTAAGTTTTAGAATCTGGTTACTTTCATGAGCCAAATTAAGTCATTTAATGTTTTTATATTTAATATTTGTTAAACGTAACATATTTGTGACGCGTATTAATTAATTTCACTTAAAAACATTAGACACTATCAAAGTACAAGTTTCATGTTCAATTTTGTCAATTAATTTAATTAGCTGCATATAAAATTTGTTATCACGATAATTAACTCAATCTATCTAGAATATTGCACATTACAAGAGTATTTGTGCTAAATAAAATAAAAATGCCTGAGCTAAACGTATTTCAGAAAGGGATGATATGCAAAAAATGTTTTCGACAAAATTTTAATTAATTACAAATTATTAAATCAAAATAAATAAAAAATATATCAAACAGCATTTTGATGTGTGAATCAAACTGATTCCTCTCTGTAAAATAAGTAGATTATTAAAGGATGCTAATCTAGTATTAAAACACATTTCTCGAATTTAGTTTCTGAATATAATTTCAGTAATCTTAGACACTTTCTGAGATACCATTGTCTAAGTTTAAATTTTCTATATTTAAGAAGAAACACACACACACACACACACACACACACACACACACACACACACACACACACACACACACACACACACACACACACACACACACACACACACACACACACACACA